>JAPMOR010042918.1:290720-315730 GCA_026543865.1 Argiope aurantia
ATTGATTTTAATCTTATAAGGGAACAGAGCCGCATCCATCCTCATTGTCCGATGCATCGTGCTTTTGGACGTGTCGAGTTGTCGTGTCACCTGTCGTACCGAAGTTGATGGACTGGTTTTACACAATTGTTTCACTTTCTGAACATTAGCTTCCGTTCTTGCACGTATCAGGTTTTCTCCCATTGCTAGCACATTGTTCAACACGATGCCGGTTTCCTTAAATCTTTCGTATGTTCTTTTAATCGTCGTGTCTATTATGTTGTGGTGATTGCCGAATTTTTCCTTGAACTTTTTCACCGCAACCGCTGATGATTGTATTCATGATGTCAGCATCATGAAAACACGATGCGCAATCGAATATCTGCTCATTTCAGTAACCACAATGATGACGAACAGTACACAGTAATTTCTTAGCGAGCAACGCGCGACTCATTTTCAAAACCCGTTTTCTAGCATTATATGCCGCGGCGGGAATTTGCATATTCACTTGCAGACACGCTTTTCCTCTCATTGCTTGCCATAAATTTGCATAGTCAATTCGGGTAGCTTCCATACTGTGCAATCGCCGTAAGCATCGTAATTTGGAACACAAACTGTCGGATTCGTAATTAACTTTCTTCTTGTAATTAGACCGTGACGCTATGTTCGGGGACCCCACATGTTGCATATCAAAATACTCGTCTTGACGTGTTCTCTTCGAATCTGTAAATATTAGACGCTGCATACCATGTGGGACATCCTGCATATAAATATTATATAACTAATAATTAATATTATATATATATTACGAGATCAAGTCTTAAAATAAATTAGAAAGGAAAATTTTAAAAAAAAATTAATGTTCAATTAAAAATTAATACTAAAAATATTCTAGGTAAATTTTATTTTTTTATTTAAATTTATTCTTTTCCTACAGTTTTTTTCTTACAAATGTTAAAAATTTTGAACGGAGTTGTTTTAGGTCGTAATGAAGAAATTCTGACTTAAACTTAAAATATAGCTTCAAAAAACACAAATTTACAAAAAATGAAATTTTATGTGTTGTTGCATTGATAAATCAGAGCCGAGCGTGAAAAGTTTGAATCGTACTTCTTGGAGCATTTTCACTAAAGGGCACAACCATAGAGCAAAAACACTTCTTGCAATATTAAATGAGGGATTGAAATTGTCAAAATGTTCGATATTTTGTGAAACTCCCGGTGTCGCAAGAACACTTAAATGTTGTGCATAATCCAAAATCGAACCAGTTGGAGCAGTGACATTCGGCGCGGTCTCCAGAGAGAAGCTTTCGCATCCAATTGCGGACGAAGTCTAATGGAGAATTTTGTCTCTCTGCATTTTTCGTATTATTTGGCAGGCATCAGGGAAAAGTTATTATTTTGCTCAAAATAAAAACAGATTTTACTTCTAAGTAGTTTTTATCACGATTAAACTAGCAATATTATCGTTATCCCCATATGTGAACCTACCTTAACATTACATTTCATGAATTTCCTTACTTTTCTGAATGAGAACAAATAATAATGAAAAAAATGAGAGCTTATTTTATAAATACATTTTTAACATTCCGTTGGTCGCACCTTATTTGACAGATACGCGATTGCTTCTTTTTTCTGTAAGTAGATGATGATATGTCTTCCTGGTTTGTTTTCGAAAAAACGTATTGTGATTTTGTTTGTGTCTATTTTAAATTGTATTTATATAGTTATATTATTCTGTTACTAAGCTATATTATTTACATTTTAACAATATATTCTGGTGCCTCCGATGGATACAGCTCGACTTTATTTATTTGAAGAGGGGGACGCTACTAATGGAGTGTTAATTAAAATCAATAAAAAATTAGGAATTTCTTCGTTAAAAATAATCTTTAGCAAGTCAAAAGGCTAATAAATGGTGTATGATGAAGGAAGGCGAGCTGCCACAACTCCAATCCGTCGCACCTCGAGTTCGCACTTGCACTTTTTTCCCGTTACTCTCTTTATTGAATTAGTCTTTTGTACGTCTGGTGAGTATTCACTTGTCGAAAACGGAAAAGCAATAAGTTTGCGTAGAATCATTATTGGCAAAAGAAAATTTGAACTGGTGCATCAAAAAGCGTATGGGAGATGGTGCGGGAGATTGCTTCAGCCAATTCTTAAGATGCATATTTTTCGAACAGAGCAGAACATGCGTCTTATAGTTCAGTGAAGGAACTTCGCTTGTTTTGATTTATGCGAATGCCCATGACATCTATCTCTGTCACATTTTGCAACGCCGACAATGCAGCAATGAAATCTACATCTAATTCAAAAAGCAACCTATCGGCAATGGCCGAAACGTATTCGAAAAATTTAAAAATTCGATTAACCGAAATTAAAATTCGGAAATTTTAAAATTCCGATACTCTTTGTAAATACTTTTTTCCTCTGCAATATTAATTTTAAATATTTTGTAATGTGTGTGCACCTTAATTAAACAGAACAGTTAAAATATTTAAAACCAGTTTTTCTCCCTAATTACAATAGTTATACTTTTTCACTGGAAATGTATCTTATTCCTGTACACTGATGGGCAAAAATGAATTGTGTCCTATTTCCAGATACGGAAACTCTTCGCGCTTTTGCGAATGTGTCTGCTGATTTCGACCTTTCCAATGAAGTGGAGGGCGAAATGAAGAATAGGGGGATTTTTTGAAGCATTGTAATTAAAATAATGTACAAAAAAATTGTTCGAAAATCAATATTGAGAATAGCAAAAAAAAAAAAAAAACACCTAATAAAGAATTTCGTAAAAGCGTTGTTATTCATTGCTTAGTGAAATCGGCCAAACGCGATACTCGGTAGGATTCTGCAACGAACAGGAGTCCAATTCAAATGATACTTCAATTAAAAATCCAAGTTTTCTATGACGGAAAGCAATTTTCCATATTTGAGCGTCTGGATTTCCCTTTCTTAACCTCGGAATTTGATTCATTATAAGGGAGAGAAGAGACATCAGCAAGAAGGCTCGCGAAAAAGCCATCGCGTCGGTGAATAGATGGAGGAGGAGATTATATTTGAACAGAAAGGCGAGTTGAAAGGTACTCTGAGCAATTATGGAGTTGCTTTAAACTGCGGAAATATCTCCAGGAATAGATGCTTGTGAACATTTATAGCATTATTTGCGATGATTACAATCGTTTGGTGCGTAAGTATAGATACGCATTAGAAATCTTGGATGGAAATTTTATTGGAGCCTCTTTAACACGAATTGCATACGGCTGGAAATCAGTCATAGTGTTGGACAACAATTAGCTTTACATATTCGACAAACAGAGCCTGAGAGACTTTAAACTTGATCTTTGACAGATACCACAGTCAGTTCCTGCGAGATGGATCCGCCAGCAAAGATCGAATGGACTTAATTGACAAATTGTTCAAATATGACTTTCTACCTGCTGGGAAGCCTGACGTAGTAACAGCGTGTGTAGTAATAAGCGACAAGCGATCAAGTGGAATCTGCATGCATGCAATTAGGTTCAGCTTGCTCGAGAAGGGCAGATTGAAAAACTGACCTTGCAGCCTTCGCAGGAGGTGACGCCATAGTGGTATCCGGAGGCCTTGTCTCCACAGACGCGGCACATCGGGAACTTCTTGCTATTGTTCGAATCAGGGCAGCCTTGCTCTGGAACAGAAAGACACTCATGTGAGAAAAAGATTATGCTTCTTAAGCCCCGTTCTAACGACCTGTCCTCCTGAGACGAGGTACGCTTTCCCCTGTTTTCCCTCTTTGGCGGTTTTCTGGGAAGCTTTGATGTTTGTCCAGTTTACCGACAATTTGTCGGTAAATTAGATAGGCATCAAAGAACCCCAGAAAACCGCAAGAGAGGCTCAGAGGGAAGCGTGCCTCGCCTGCAGGCGGACAGGTCGTAGGAACGCTGCTTTAAAGTGACCCAGAACAGTGATAGTATTTTGAGATTTGAAAAAAAAAAAGAAAAAAAAACTACGCATTTTTTTCGGTTTTGCATAAAATATTTCTCGTTGTACTATCATTTGTATTCAAATCGCAAATTCATACTACAAAAGTTTAAAAAAAATAATAAGATACGTATTATTTTTTAATAGTCGAATTCAAAAGAATAATATTCTTATAACGTCTATTATACTAAGATCAGATTTTAGAAAATATTTATACAGGATTAATCGGAACACATCAGCGGGTTAGCAGCTTTTTGTATCGACGCAAATAATTCGTTGTGTTAATATGAAATGTCTTTTAAAAGAATCAGAGACGAGTGTTTTTTTTTTTTTTTTCGCTACAAAAATAGCTTTGACTTCCTGACAGACTTTTTAAGTGAGCAGGAGAAGTTCGGAATTTCAAATTTTTATTTATCTGTCAATATTATTCTTTTATTTATCTATTAAAAGTTAATTTCTCTTAAAAGCTGTGGTTTTATACTTAAATTAGGTGAAGCTATTTCTCAACTGAGGTGTTTGTTTTTTTGTTACCTATGATACTTTATTTTTAAATTTTTATATTAAATAATTAAGACATTTCTATAATTATTTTATTTCAACAACATCGCAAACGTATGTTCCAAATTTCTCTTTTTAGAGACAATTCCCGAAATAATTATTCATAATTCACAATTTTCGAGGAAAATTTTCTTACGACGTTAAATCCGTTTTGTTTTAAACAATTGCAATAGTGTACAACTCAAAATACTTAAATTGGTGATGGATGTTTGAAGTCATTTCTCGAAGGTCAGTGAAGGTGCCTCAAGAGACGAAAATCTATTGCTAACTAATTTTACAGCAGAAACAGGAACCTTAAATAAACAAAGCTGAAATGAAAGCTTTAAAAAGTTCGATTCCCTCTTTCCTTTTAACATAGAACTTTAATATTTTCACGAATGTGGATCATGCATCCTGATGTCGATTTTTAATGCTACATCAATTTTTTTGTTCTATGAACGACAGGACAAGCCGTGTCTAAGATTTTAAGCACCTTTGAGGGAAATGACTTGCAAAATTTTAGAATTTTCTGCCATAATTTCTGAACAAATCATCTTATAAATATTATTTTTTCAACATCTTAATTAAAAAAAAAATTGTAGCTTTATAGTGACATCAATTTTTCAAACGTAACTTTCATTAATGCTCTTGTTTCTTTTTTATATATATATATCTATAAGCTGTACGATTTACAAGTATATGTGTGTTTGCTTTTCCTTCTTATAAAACAAATAGATGCAGGCGAAGAGGTGGGTATAGCGGCTAATATACCATAAACATCATTTACTTAAGGGACATCAGCGCCATACGCTTTTGAATAAAAAGGAAAAATGCTTTTTTAAGTAACGGAAGCAGAGCTCCCCTCCGTCCAGTTTTGAATATCCTTTCAGTCAAATTAATTTTTACGCACTCCAGTTATAAATAGAATTTGAAATCAAACATTCTTCCTTCTAATAAAAGCGTATGATAGTACTTCAAGGAGCAAGAGTTTTCTTTTCTTTCCGATATATTGCAGACTTGAGGGTAGCGAGCGTAGGGGAGTTTTGAGCGGACAGGTATGAAGATTTTTTTTTTTTGGAGTGTGTGTATTCTAGAGCAGGAGCGCGATAAATGTCGTGCGTTTAATTCTCGCTGTAAAAGATTGAACGGTTGTTTTTCTTTGCTATATCCTCAAAGGTGGAATCAGGAGGAAAGGAGGGTAATTGCCCCTTGTCGGCAAACGCTTGCTCATTCCTTCCCCTCGGGCCGGTGAGAGATTGAAAGTTTCGTCGGCAAAAGTTTACATCTCTTCAGACAGTTATAGAGAGCTGGACATTAACGAATATGGTAATCTAAAAACCATCTTAAAGTTTAATATACTGTTAACCATCGAAATTTCCTAAAAACGGTTTTAGCGGCTTTTATTACGTTTGGAAAAATAAGGTGGCAAGTCAATAAAATGCCGCATTTCACCGATAAGTTTTGGTAAGATATCGATGGCGCTAAGTCTAACAAATGTAGTTAGTTAGTCATTCATCTAATATTATTTGACTTGCGACTTTAAATCAAATGTTGTTCATTCAGTTTATAATCTGTTCTGCTTTTAGAAGTATAACCGACAAGGTGGCTGGTGACTAAGATACAGCATTTTGCAGACAATTATTCGTCGGCCGACTAAGAACTCAATACGATGGATGTCGACGACATTAAGTCCACGGATTTTCAGACATGGGATTCAAATGTCATTCATTCAACTCATAATTTCCATTATATTTAGCAGAATAATCAACAAACTGATAAGTGAATAAGATAATGCATTTTTGTCTGCTGGTCTTTATCTTTCGGCTAAGATGGTATCAAGGTTTATGAAAAAAAAAAAAATGTTTGCATCCTCTATTTTGATATTTGTCAGTGGAATTATTAAGGAAATTAAAGCTTTTATATTATACATGAATAGGGTTAAATATAATTCGGAAAAGAATCGTCATTTTATTCATCCAGTTTTTACTTCGTCGGAAATGAAGTTATTTCACTTATTCCATTATGAGAAATTGCATCAAATCTGGTCAATGATAAACTAAATTTAATGAAACCCTCTTTTCTCTCGACACTTGTGCAATATGCATGCTAAGAAAATTTACTTTGATATTGCTAAATGATGTGAATTCCCTATAAATCAGCGGAGTAAATAAAGTATATAATTTTAAATCAAGTTTATATCAAGTTTCTTCTTTTTTTGCAGTCTAATTTATCAGGCTACAGTTATTTCACTAATGAAATACTACTGATTGCAACTGACGACAAAAAATAATTATATGTAATAGGGTAGGTTTTTTTTTTTTTCCCTCGCTTAAAGAATTTATCAAATATGCACAAAACGTAATAAAAAATAATTCTGAATTAAATTTTTCAGATTCTATTGGAACATGATTTTTTCTTTCAATTGTTCCTAACGGTAAAAATTATATCATTTCTTCTAAATTTTTAGATAAAAGTGTCCTGATAAAACAGCTATTCATAGAATATTCAAATATAATATTAACCTCTTGACATACAAATTTACTTAACCTCAATTAGATGACACTTCCGATTTGGCACCATTATTAATAATTCCTTGAACATTATAAGGGTATTGGAGAAATTGAAGTGAGTTTTTTTTCTTCTTTATTTCAAGTGGTTTTTGCATTTTAAATTAATACTTTTACTTAATTCCAGGTTTAAAATTAAGAATTCAGTCATTCGACGGACGAGTTAGTCTCGTCATTGTATATGAAATGGTTAAGAAAAACCAATGCATGCAAGTGAGGATAAAACAGGAGCTTACAATAGCTTTGCGGTGGAAAATATTTAACGATAAGAATAAAATGCATTGGTTTTTAAATCTAAATATGCACATGTATTTATATATTTAGACTTAATAAGGAGAATTTAAAGTTTAATTTGTATAATTCTTATAATTATTATAATTCTTATAAGCATTGCAAGAAAAATTAAACTTGTGCATATATTTACAACATATTTTATCCGCCCTTCTTAAGAAACAATAACATCATCGTATGTTTTCCATGTTCTATTTTGTCGGTGTCCGAATGATAGCAAATTGTCGTTCATGCACACCAGCTGATTCGCCTCAAACTCGAAACACGTCTGAATTCCCGGTCGTTGTGACAATCTTTATTTCAAAATTCTTTGAAGTAAGTGACGATATTAAAAAAAAAAATTAAAAAAAATCGTTTTTTTTTTTTTTTTTTTTTTTTTTTTTAATATCGAATATTCTTTTATTATTTCTTCAGCATTTCTAAAAAGTTCCTTTTATAAAACCATTTTAATTCAGTTTCTACGTTCATTTTATATAGCTTCCATTATAAGAGCATGCATTCGTTCATTTAGTATTGCATATCATCCAAGCACAAATGATACAAAGTTGAATGCGTTTTTCCCCCAAGAATGCTTTGACACCGATTGCGACAAAAGACGCAGTAGTGTGAAGCATCTGGAATCAATGCAATAAAATCGGGTTGTTACATTAGAAGTGGGAGTGAAGAAAATGAAGAATCCATGAGAAATTATTTCATCAAAAGCTCTCTCTTGAAACGAAGGGAACTCAGAAATTTTATAAAGTAGTATTTTGCTTACGTTACTTTATATTCATAAATCAAGTGTTCGGTTAATCCATCTTTGTTGTAACTGAAATATTTTACAAGCGTTGAAAAAAGAGCCGGAAGATTAAGAACTGTGTTCAATTCTAACATATTTAAAGCAGTTAAAAACGCATTCTTCACTCAGCTTCAATAAAATACTCCCATGAGCAGGCTTCAACAAATTTAGTTAATTTAGTATTGCAACCTGTTTTTCTATCTGTGTGCTATAATCTAGAACGAAATATAATTATATTTTTTTAGAATTCGATCTAGATACACTTAAATCTCAAAAGTCTCATAAAAGATAGACACAAACATTGACAATCTTTTGACGGTCAGTAAAAGAAACCCAGAACAATTTTTTCGAATATCTTTGCAAATTTTTAACAATGAGAGAAAAGGTCAGTATCTGAGTAAAAAAGAAGCTAAACAATACTTAATTTTCTTTTTAATTAAATGTAAAATTAATTACTATGAGTTATTTTGAAACTAAATTAAAGGAATTTTGCTTGCCCCCCCCGGTCAGATTTGAATTTGTCACATCTTCGGCGAACCTCTGCTGATAGAAAAGAAGGAACCATTTGTGCTGAATAGGAGAAGTCCTACTTAAAATCCAGAGGCATCATTGTGCAGTGAACACGTATTTAAAAAATTTCTTAATCATAGCCATGAATTGTTATGATAGTAAGTAAGAACAATACTTTCATTAAAACACGTGAGAATCAGCAGTGCACGGAAAAACGAAACAGAATAGAATCTATTTATCTGATCTTTTGCACTACTTTCTTCTTTCAAATGAAACAAACCTGCGGTCACAGTTTCCCTTCTTGAAGTGGAAGGATGGGGAGGGGGATTATTTGATGCGTGCTGCCATCTGTTGAGAGATTCTATGCTAGTTTTAGGAAATGTGCGAATATATAATGAACCGATAATCAATCCCTGATATTCCCGGAATCTGGAATTCGATTATTCGAACGTTTATTACAAATTCATCACTGATTTTTTATTTTTATTAATCTCTTGAGTTTCTTTTCAATGTAATGCACTGAATATTGCACATAATTCGAATACGTTTTGTTTTATTATTAGGTGGAGATAAAAATTGTTTTGATTTCTGATTTTCTATGAGAGACCATAAAATTCAATTTTAAATTAAAGTGGAAATGATGAAATTGCAATTAGTATAAAGACTTTTTTTTATTGAATACAAATATGTCTTTAAAAAAAATAAGCGAACTGAAAGCAGAGATGTTTGGCACTGAACTTTTATGTGCACTACAGAATAATTTTCATAATTTTTAATACCTCAAAGAATTATTCAACTAAACTTTCGTGGATTCTTCTTAAAATTCAGTTTTTAACTTTATTTTTAAAAGTATATAAATGCTGTCAATAATAACCTTTTTTTCGGTTTATAAATATACTTCAAAAAATTACGAAGTTAAAATTTTGAACAGTCCTTTGGACCTAAGGAATCGTATTCTGAAAAATATTCTTGACTCTCCAACTTTTAAGTTAATAAATAAACGCTTCTATTCTGCGTTCAAATCTGACCGATTTATTAAGTTTTGAATATTACAGTATTAGAATAATCTACATTTTTATAATCTAGACCAATCACTCTTGAGAAATTCTGGGAGATGATTGGCTTCTTTGAGACGGTCGATGAAGTGATCCGTAGTCACCATCTTTTATAGAACGGTGATGTTGAAATTTTCATAGGACGGCCAGCTTTAGTGATTCTGTCTTAAAGACAGTTGCATTATCATTCGATCTAAATTTTCTGGATTCTTTTTCTTGTTCATTTTGGTTCCATACAAATGCACAACCCCCCCCCCCCCATTTTTATCCATCTGTATATATACTATTACCTTTAGCCATGACATCCACATAATAACTCCAAGTAATTCTTATGACTTTCTATGATGGGATAGATCCGAGTTACGCCTATTGTCTGAATATTTAACATTCTTTGATTCTCTAATTAACTGAGCCGCCTCCCTTTCTCTTTTAATAATTGTATCGACAAGGGGACAACCATTGAGAATCTGAAATGCGTCTGTGGATGCCTTTCTGTGGGTTTTAGTTATAGCAAGTAACGGAATATGCTGAAGCTGTTGATGTTTGTTTACTATTTCCAGTACACCAAATAACAGACGTTATAATTTTTTCCAAGTACATTTTTATATATTTCTTTGGTTGTAAAGTGAATAAGATCCCAGGTAGCCTTAGTCAGTCTCTTTTATTTTTTTCATTTAGTTTTCCTATTTTAAGTACCGTTTCGTTAAAATAATCAATATAAATAAAAATACAAATATTCATTTATTCCAAATCTTAAATCTCCAAAAGTTCTTCGCCGATTGTTTTGAAATTCGACAAAACATTGCATTCAAATATGCTTTTATATACTTATTATATAAATATCACACCTGTTACAGGTAAAAATGCTTTTAAAAATAGCGCCACCTGTTGGATGTAAAAACAATATATGTTGTACATAATATTTTACGACTCCGTTTTAATATTTCAGATTTCTAATTTTATAATCTCATTTTAATGTTTACAATTCAGGATTCCTCGATTGCATTGTTAAATTGCATTTGATTTTGTTTTCTTTCCGTTTTGATAATTATTTCGTGTGACATTGTGTTGGGATTGAGCTATACCACATATCATTTCAAAATGGTGCTTCATTTTTCATTTTTTTTAGCAGTTTTTCTGAATTTGTAATGCAATTTAGCTGTGTCGATAGACTTTCTTTTATGCTGCGAAACCGACTTCTTCCAGTACGAGCAATCGAAATTTTGTTTCTCGTCGCTTCGAAAAGGACTGAATTGACATCTCTCGTTGGTATTTTTTAATTTATTTTGAGATTGCCCCCCCCCCACCTTTTTTTGTTTATATGCTACAACCTGGCATATTCAAAGAAATTAAGATAGCAGACCGTACACCGTGCATCCCAAAGATGGCAAAGGCCTTTTTTTTTGAGGCGGCAGCATAGGTTTGCCGATGTGGGGAGACAAGCATATTTCTCTAATTTGGCTTCAAAATAGCGCAATAATTAATTTTTACATTTAATTAAAAGAAAATTAAGTATTATTTAGCTTCTTTTTTTAATTCAGATATTGACCTTTTCTTTCCTTGTTAAAAATTTGCAAAAGTATTTGAGAAAAAAAGTTCTGAGTTTCTTTTACTGACTATTAAAAGATTGTCAATATTTGAATCTATTTTTTATGAGAATCTTGACATTTCATTGCATTGATAATTTTAGAAAAAGTATGGTTATTTTTCGTTCCAGATTGAAGCAAATAGATGGAAGCACAGATTGCTCCAGAATGACATTGCATGCCGAATGAACAACTGTATGCTCTTATCATGGAAGCTATATAAAATGAAAGTAGAAACTAAATTCAAAAAGTTTCTTTTATAAAGCTTTCTAGAAATTCGTAATAAATAAAAAAAATTCAATGTTTCTGCCAAAAATGTTTTAGAAGGTTTTTTAGTGTCATCTCCTACATAAAATAATTTTTAAATAAGGATTACAACAACGAGCAGGAATTCAGATGTATTTCGAATCCGAAGTGAATAAGCTCGGGTGCACAGCAAACATTTACAATAGTTCGGACACGAACAATATAGAATGCGGAAAAGATATAATGATATTGTTGTTTCTTAAGAAGTTTGAAGAAAATTTTTTGTGAATATATATACAAACTTACTATTTTATGCAATATATGAAAAATGAATTCGTGAAAAATAGACTACTTAAACATTAGATTTCCCCATGTATTTATTTTTCAATGCATATTTAGGTTTTCAAAAAACAATGTATTTTATTAAAAAAACAATTCAATCATGAATATGAACTCCCATATCTGCATTTTTAGACGCATGTTTTTATGCTTAAATACTTCTAATCGAAGCTATTCCAAGCTTATTTCTCCCCAAAAGTAAGTTTTATCCCCTCAGTTGCAAGCGTCAGTTTTTCTTAACCCCTTAGTACAATGAGGAGTATGACGCGCGCATCGAATAACAAAATTTTTAATTTTAAATCTGCAATTAAGTGAAAATATTAAATAATTAAATATAAAAAGAAAGCGCATCATTACCTCAAATGACGTATTATTCTAGGGATTTAAATAATTGCTCCAAATGTGCAAAGATGTACCATCTCATTAGAAAGTACATTTGTAAATTTGCAAGTTAATGTGTTTCATATAAATATTCTATGAAAAATTCTTTTAATTATAGTTTGATCAGGACATCTTCATCCAAAGTCTATTAAAAATTTAGAAGCGCCTGAAACTATCTGGCTTTTTGCCTCGAATAACGATTGAAGGAAAAAGAACATAAAAAGGATATGTTCCTCGGTTACATAGTTATTACAGTGGTCTCTGAAGAACTTAAGCAGTCATTTGTTTAACAAATTTAGTGAATACTTGAATAAACTCTTTTAGTGTCATTAAAAAGCCACAACAAAACAAATATTTACTTTTTGTCGTCAATTCCGATCAGTAGTTAGTATTTCATGAGTGAAATAAATGTGGCCTAATACATAAGATTGCAAAAAAAAAAAAAAAAAAAAAAAAAGATGTTTTACTGTTAAATAAACTTGATTTACAATTATACAATTTATTTACTCCGCTGATTTATAAGGAATTCATATAATTTGTTTATAACATTCTTAGCATGCATATTGTACAAGTGTTTTATTAAATTTAATATGATCATTAACTAGATTTTAGTCAGAGAATTCACATAGTGAAATAAGTAAAATAAATTTACCAATTCGTTACCGAGGAAGTAAAAATAGGATGAATAAAACGATAATTAATTTTAGAGTTATTATTCATTGAATTCTCAACTAGGGGAACAAACTCCATCGGCCTCTTCATTTATAATATAAAAGAATATTTCCCTAATAATTCATCTAGCAAGTAATCAAAATACTTGTAGAAAAAAAAATTTTCATCACCTATAATAACACTTCAACCGAAAGGTAGTCTATAAAAATGCGACGCCTTATTCACTTGTCAGTTTATTGTTTATTCTGCTATATATAGCGCAAATTATAAGTTGAATGAATGACATTTAAATTAGATGCCTGAAATTTTGCGAACTTAACATCGTTGACATTCATCGCATTGAATTCTTAGTCGACTGATCAAAAATTTTTGTAAAATGCTATACTTTATTCGCCTATGACTTTGTCGGCTCTATTGCTAAAAATAGTGCACATTATAAGCTGAATGGATGACAGGTAGATTATTGGTAAAGGAAAAGAAAAATCTAATCTATATTTTTATTTTAGAAATTTGTGACTCGAATTCAGTTTCACTTATTTGCCGAGTTCTTACAGATCAATGGCTATATAAAAAAAAGTATAGTTTGCAAAATATCTATAATTTAAACTGATACAATGCGCTGGTCCTTGTCTGATCGTTTTGAGTCAAGAACTTGCTTCGTTGCTCTCTGCCGAGTTGGATGAGGCGCACAGCCTGTCGTTTTCGGTTTGAGAGCAAATAGTGAGATAGTCCGGGGATTCCTTAGCAATCTGAAACATAACACTCATTTTATTTTATTTTTTTCATTATGGGGCTTAGATTCAAAATCTGTACATTGTTTCTACAAATAGTCAGTTGTTTCCTTTTTAGTCCATTATTAAAATCTACGCGATGGAAAAAATCATGTTTGTTTTTAGATTTGCAGGGACCGAGCCTTTAGATAAAACACACTTTATAGAAAATGCGAACACTATTTAGTTTTCATTTTATAGAAGCAGCAAAAAAGAAACAAATATTTAAACATTTTATAAATAAGTATTGAAGAAAGGCAGGAAAAAAATTATAGTAAAATTGAGAAAAAGTGGTAAAATTAAATTAAATATTGAAATCAAACGATCCAAAATTCCATTCTCTTTAGCAGATTGATCACTGGATAGGACAAGCACTTGGGCATTCTCCAATCATGCTGCTCGGGCGCGAGGCGAGCTTTCCTTCTCTTTAGCTCTGCCGATAAGATTTTCGATTGCTGTCACGTATCCATTCTTTTAATGAATTTTAAAGAGATTCGGGGTTATAAAAAGTATCGATTTCCGATACTGTATTTAAAATTTCGTCTTTTGGGTTCATCGGGACTGGAAGCGGTTACTGAAAAATTCAATAAGTATATCGCCTTTAACAAATTACACAGGTGAGCAAATGGAATGGAAACCAAAACAATCTTGCAAAGCAGAATTCATCTTTCTTTCAGTAATTTCCCATGAAGAGAATATTTTCGAAGAAGCGCCTTGAATTTACTTTCATTAAGAAAAACAAATTTTGATAAGTCCGGAAATGTTTCCGATTGGAAGGGTCTTTAACTAATTATTCATTATCTTAAAAACAATGAAATCTCGTAATAAATTCTTTCCTCAAATTCATTTCCAGGTAGCCAAACTCGAATGGAATCAAAATTTACTTAATCGCTTAACTGCTGATTGATTCCTGAAAACTTGGAATAGAAAGAGAAAATCGATTACAAACACAAAATAACCAACCACATCTCGTGATGAGCGAAGCAGGCAGTGAACGGTTTTTCTCTTTCGGAGGGAGCTAGCTCCTAGCGAAGATAGGCTCACTTCTTCCGAATAAATTATTGCATCTTCAGTATTTTTCCAGTGAAACATTTGATTATTCGATATTTGGTATGAAGCTTCCGCCGACAGCTGAGCCACCAAGCCTGAACACCAAAACAGCTGGCGCTCACAATGAGAATGCAAAAATATCATTAAATGCAAACAAAATTTTCTCACGAATAAGCCCTTTCAATAAACAAATTGAACTGCGTGGCTCGAGTTGTTGTGGTTGCGGTTCAACAATTCCATGAGATATTGAAATCAAATGTAATCCAATTCCATAACAAAATAATAATTCAAACTTACTTAACTGATCCTTAACGGACGAAAAGTTTGTTTTTAAAGAAATGCGTCAAATGCACCTCACTCTTTCTTATGACGGAGGCAAATTGTTCATCCTGACAGCGTTAAGAAAAGCTTTCGGTCATAAATGTTTCATATTTCCAGTAGGCTTTAACATCGCTGCAATCTATCAGAGATATTTCAAACGAGATGCATTGTGCTCTGATTATGACAATAAAACTGTGGTTGACGTTTAAAGGACCTGCAATAAAACGGGAAGGATCGTCAATCCCTGTATCAAACTCAAAAACTAGCACAGAGCAAGTAAACAAAATCTAACTTTATTGGACCAAAAACAAAACAGCATCGATTTAATTCGAAAAAGGGCAATAAAAAGAACAAGCGTAATGGAAAAGTTAATATTTTCTACGAAGTGCTTGGCGTCTTTTCACCGGTGCCATCTTTCTTATAAAGTTGGATATCTTGTCCGAAGCTAATGTAAGTGTTAGTGATGTCTGGATTTGACAGGAAACTTATTTCTTTCCATGAATTCATACGGACAAAAAAATATCGCACATAGAAATCACTAAAAATTACGTATAACGAAAGATTTCACTACAAAATTTGTTATTGATATTTTACATTTTACTGTGCTTGCTGGGCCTCGTGCTAGTTTACAGAGTTTCTAAAAATGCGATTAAGGCATTAGAGATTCATCCGAATCTGGAATTTGATTACTTTTTTTTTTTTTTTTGCGTGTGTTTCAAATGCACACACACAAAAAAAATCCTGAATTTTTTTAATTCCCTGATCTGATAGTAAAGAAATTTTTGATTTTTTTTTCCAAATCCTTAACGTTTTTCATAATGACTAAAATTTACTCACACTTTCTTCGATGCAGATGATGATTTTTTTTTTTACCCTCTCATCAAAAGTGAAACTTATCGTTCCATTTTATTCCCCATCCTGCTGGTTCAGTGACCCACTCCCTATCGACAGTGGCAATGAAACGGTTCTTTGTGCAGGCGGAAACCATTTAAGATTTTCACTTACTGTTGAACTTCCCTTTCCCTCACCTCAAAAATTTCAACTTTAGAAATCAAAATACCATGTTGTAAACCTCTAGAAAGCAAAATATATATAAAAAAAAATCTCGCCTGTTTGCGAACACAATCGCATAATAACTCAACGAGCTAAATAGATAAATTTGGTATGTGATCTTACATTAGAGCTGCTATCAAATCTTGGAAGACATTTGTTCTCTTGGTATGCATGTTAACATGAAATTTGATGCATCAGCCGAATTAGCTTTCTCCATTTCTCTAGAATGTTACTGGGGCAAAAAAATTCACTGCTAAAATTTTGCTATGCAATGATAACTCCCTTTAAAATATACTTTTGAAATACATCCCCACATTTCACTGCTCTAAATTATTATTGTTTTGTAAGTTCTCGATTTTGCAACAAACTGAAGCTAAGTTTTAGCAAAAGGCACGCAGTTCCCACCCATGACGTCCATTTGTTTCAAAAACAATCACATCATCTTCCTTCCAGATAACAGCTGTTTGAGCTGCAAAACTAATCTCTGTCATGGGTAAGCTTCTCGAAAAGATCTTTGGTGAGCTTCTTAATTGACTCTTCAGTGAGATCTCTGCACAAAGCATCGGAAAAGAATTCCGAAATCGAGATGATATCGTTTCCGCGTTACCACGAAAAGAGCGTGCAGTAGCTTCTGAGGGTAAAGACCCCTGAGCACCCGAGGGCAGAAGTCTGACTTCTAGCTCATATGAAGATGAGACTCACACATTCGCTTGCACAACCCCTTTTTACAGGAGGGCACAATCACACACCTCACAGATAGAACACATATGAAGAACAGCCATGCCCGAACCGCATTCGAACCCGGGACGCCCAGATGCGCTACCCCTATGCAAGGATGCCAGCTTCCGAAGTCGTAGGGACGGGCAAAAACAAAACATTCTTCTTTCTAAGATAGAGTAAATATCAAAATTCAGAAGAAATGGCCTTGCAAATTTCTTCATGTGAACACGACGAACTCGAAAATTAGAGTTAGAAAATTTAGCATTTATTTAGCAATTTAGCAAAATTTCCATCAAATTGTGATCGATAAACTGATTATTGGCGAAACAATCACATCCTGTTATCGCTCTCACATACACACGAAATCGATAACTAAAAAATACAAACCAGATAAATGAATTTCAGTATGCCTTTTAGTTACCACCGATATATTTGGGATCAAATGTATACTGGATTTGCATCACTGTGTTACGAATCTGAGCACGAAACGAGAGTTCGCCGCTTGAGGCCAGTTGTATGGAGGGGATGTAAAAATAATTTAGGGGTTTTTTCTACTAAAATAGAACATGAACTGTGAAGAACTGAGATCGACGATGCATACACTCTCAACAACAATTTGATGTTTTCTTTAACTCTCAATCGTAGGTCTCCCAATAAAAAGTTTGACTGCACTCTCGTTGCTGCATTGGGCATTGGAAGAGCCACGATCAGCACGACAGACATCCCCAACTGATCACGGAAGCTGCAACTTGCAAACGAAGGCATCTAATTTTCAATTTGAAGACCTTCAGAAAAAGTTTAACATGTTTCGTGCTGGTTTACTTTTGATTCAAGGTAACAAATCATCGACATTTATCATTCGTGATTTGATACACTTTGTTCATTGAATTTCTTTCAATTAATTCGAAGATAGAGCTGCTTAAGAATCCGAACTATTGCAAACGGCTGTTGATGTTTAAATCGCTGACTGACCTCAGGCATCGAATCTTTTATAGCCGTAATCAACTTTAGCGAAAAATCAGAGGAGAGAAATTTGGTAACTGTTCATTGCATGTTAATCATCAACGCCATTTACGCATATCAAAAATTTTATTTCTTTTGAGAAGAGAGATGCGAAAGAGAAGAAAGGGAATAAAAAAAAATTTAAATGCAGCTAAAATTCTCTTCATACCAGTATGCGAACATATTCAAACGCAGTCACGCCCAATTTGTGTCAAAAGTAATATTAACGAATCGGATGACTGACACGAAATGAAAAAGATGAACTATTGGTTTGTGGAAACTGCATTTATTTTAGGACCAACCTAATATTTTAGATGGTTCCTCCAAAAGAACCCCCGGTTTTGAGAACAAAACAAGACCTGCACAAATTTATTTTGAGAACCTGGCTTGTTTTGGAAATTTCAAATTCATTCTGATTGAAAAGTAGCGAAATATTAAAACAGTCTAATTTTATTTGCCCAAAATTATAAGTTGAAAAATCAAGAAATTTATTATTTATTTCGAAATGGCATGGAAATACACAAAGCTAAATATCTTATTGAATTTTAAGATCAATAATTAAATACCGATGATTTGCTGCATTCAAGTCACAATATATAAGGAAGTTGACCGTTTTTTTCCAAACTATGTTTTGCTATTGGGTAAATGCTAATGACTTTATTTTCCATCCCTTGCACATGTAATGTAATAAAAGTTTCTGTTCTTGTAAATAAATTTTTTTCTAGAAATTGGATGAGTAATAAAAAAAGAGAGAAAAAATTTGCTCAAAAACTGGATACAGTGATTACTAACTGCTATTTTTTAAACATATTACGTATAGTTAATTTAAATAAACATTGCTGATGATCTAAACAGTTTTCATAAAATTGTCTTTTTTTTTAAATTTGAAAGAAAAAATGGATAATTAAATTTGGAGGGAGGAAAAATATTTTAATCAAATTTAATTTAAAAAACTTGGGTAATCGAGTTTTTTTTATCTTGCTGTATTAATTTTAAAATAAGCTTTTATTTATTCGAATGTTTAAATGAATCCAATTTTGATCGCGTTCACATATACTAAGAATTAAACAAGTTCACCCAAATTTAATATTATTTTTTTTGTAACTTTTGATTATAAAAAAAACACTCTTCTCTGAATTTTTATAATAAAAATTAAATAAGATTGTTACTTACGATGAAAACTAAATAAAAATAAAAATGTATATTAAAAGACACCACACCTCACCTCACCTTATAGATTTTGGATAAGTCTCACAAACCTCCACCTCAAAATGGGAAAGAATTTTCAAATTTAATTTCCTCCCCCTCCCCCCTCCTTTCTGAGGATGAAAAATCATGTTTGAGATTGAATCTGTAAGCAATAAACTCGAAAGACGAAGTGAATACGAGCTTCTCGCTGAAGCTGTAGATTTCACTCAAATTATTTCAGCAGCAAAAAGTCAGTCCGAGCGCTTTTGCATTCAATAATTCAAAAATCCCATAAACTAATTTAATGAAATTTTGCAAATACATTTGTCATCAGAATTGCTGACCTGGATCGAACTTCAGATAAAATTCAAATACTGAATGGTTTTCTATCAGTACATGTGAAGGCGATGATTCCAAAGGGAAAAAAGCTGTGACGAAACGTCTGAATTGTAAAACTTTGAATCCTATCAAACAGAGAATGGAAAATGCGTTCTCGACACTTTTTGGCACTTAGAACGAAGATAGTACAAAGCATTCCATGTCTGCTGGGGTTCTTAACGACGAAGGAGTTTAGCGATTGGAAAACGGCAATCTGGGAAGCGATTACGAAATCTCTTCCCGCTTTCAACAAAATCCCAACCGATCCTCGGCGTTACTTTTATCAGCGAAGTCATGCACCAAACAAGTCCAGATTAAAAAGCGAATTTCTCCTTCGCGGTCGTACTGCGTCTCCGTAGACCCTTGTACACTACATCTTCCATTCTGCAATAACCTCTATCCCTGCACTTGTTTTCTGAATGAAATGGTAACAATACTTTTATAGACACTCTACCGAAGTAACGAAAATCTGTACTTACCCGAGGAGGTGGGTCGGTCCCTCGTTGTTCTCTGGGGTCGTGGAAACTGACTGAAGGTGGAAGGGTCCGACGGCAGAAATCCCTCCGTGTGGATGAGTTCCAGAAGATCAAAGCCGAGTACGTCTTCCCTTGTTACCCGGAGATCGGTGACCGTGCTAGTCACTGGGGAACATGTCTCCAGTTCAGAGAATGCATCCATTTCCAAAAGGACGCTGTTTCTTTCCATTCAATTAAAGCTTCAGTTTTTTTTCCAACTTTTATGACTGCGTAAACAACAAATAGTAAAAAGGAAAATTACCAAAAGTTCTGGATACCTGCACTTGCATAAATTTTAAATCAAACGAACCTACATTCGTTTGCTTCAAGGCACTCGAAACATCAAAATAGACAAGGTTTCCTGTTAGTGAAAAACGGGCACGTGAGGAATCCCCAGTTTGAACAGCAGTGATTCTTTCGGGATCGATTCAGATCAATTTTTGATTTCAAGTGGCTGTTGGGCAATAGAGACAAAACGCATTTGACCCAATGGAACGCGTCAGCCTGCAGACATACAGATAGGAAGAACTTCAAAAATCAAAGTCTGTAGCCCAAGTATTTATGACTTGCGGATAATTCGCATTAAGAATCACAGTCAACTATAACAAAGAATAAAAACAGTTCCAAACAATAGGAAATATTGTGGGATAATTCGCAGCATTCCTCTACAAATGTGCGAGGGTGCCTCTCGCTGACTCCCGGAATGTTCCCTTCGCCCTTTTGTTAGCGAGCATCGCTGCGCATTAGCGGAACGAGAGCGGGGAAGAACGCACGCTGCGTTGCCCCTCCACGGTCGTTGAACTGAAGAAGAATGTATCTTCTGGTTGGTCAGGAAGAAACCCGTCCCGACGAGGTGTGGCCTGCTCTGCGATCACCACCCATCTCACATGGGGATTGGCTGTATTCAGCTACGTTGAGCCAAATAACAATAAATAAACAAATGAACCTGTTAATTCAGTTCCGAAAATTCAGAAAAATGAAATGTTTCTGACAATTCAGTTCAGAAAAATGAAAGAGAAAAGACTAAATCTAAACTGGCAGCAAAGACTTAAAATTCTCAATGAATGATGTATAATTAACAAATAGTGTGCGTCATAATAATCCTATGAATTCGTGATTGTTAGTTCCAAAATGATGTTTCTATTCGGGTTTAAAAAGCTGTTTAAAAAAATACGCATACAAACGCGAGTTTTTTAATGTTTTTGCAAAAAAATATATAACTTTTTAAGGACAGAAATTCACAGTTTATTGAATCACAGGTCGAAATAAAAATGGTTCACTCTTAAATGCCGTGTTTCCGCATGGAAGCGAAAATTTAAAATAGAATTATGAAATGCAATACATAATTTAGCAACTTCATTCAGTAAATAATGCATAGAATTTTATGTAATGGAAAGAAACAATTCGTACTTTATCGAATGAAAGAAAATAAAACTACGAACCAACAAAGTTGATTTCAGAGCAGAGAAGCATTTCAGAAACGTGTTTGGAAGAGAGAGCGAATTCCAATCAGTTTATTTTCAAGCCTTCGGTGTCTCTGCTTCGCCAGCGCACCGAGCTTTGCTGAGAATAGAAATATACAAGTCTTGAATTAACTCTTCATAAAACACTTGTATCCAAGAAAAATACTATCAGTTATTGAATTATTTCCTTAATCCTTCTAACTTACTAGATACTTCAAAATCAACTATTAATATTACAATGAGTGAGCATGTGAAGGATATCATTCCCTTTCCTATAATCAGACACAACGACGGGATTCGTTTCCATCAGAAGAAAATACGGACCAATATCGCGTCGGGTACTGTAAAGAGAAATAAATGCACTGTAATTTTTTTTTTTTTTTCATCTGCCAGTATTAGAATGACTGAGCATGTGAAGGACACCACTTTCTATAATCAGACACAGCGACGGGATTCGTTTCCATCAGAAGAAAATGAGGCTTGATGCCGCATCGGGTGCTGTAAAGAGAAATAAATATACTTTAATTTTTTCTCTCTCTCTCTTCGAACTGTAAATGTGGCTGGAGGTCAGAGTAAATAAAATAGCTTTCATTCAAGTCTTTCGTTGGAACAAAAAAGTAATGAATGAAGAATGTTTTCTCCTCGGCAGTCTCTGAAATCTTAATGTCTACAAGAAAGAACTTGAACAAAAATTCTTGTTATATTTTTTGTCATTAAAAACAGTTCAAGAATACAATTTCATTTCTAAAAAGGCCAGATACACATTCCATCCCCACAAAGTCTTCCTACTACCTCTCAATCATCTTTTCTTTCTTTTTTTTTTTTAATATATAAATAGTTTTCAGTAATCGTTCACTTTCTGACACAAAAAATATATTAAGGCCTAATGAATGACCGAGTCATGCGGAAGATCGAAACCGGAGTGTAAAAATATCGAACAGCAGAAGTCCATCAGTGTTGCAGTCGTTTTTCCGAAAACTCGTCGTCGAAGTAGTTTGTTTATTGCGTCGCTTTCTAATTTTGCAAATATGTAAAAAAAAAAAAAAAAATTAATATTTTTAAAAATTTATTCCTTACATTTGAAATGAAATACGTAATTTATGTATTCTAAAAGAAGGGTTTGATTTTCTGTGATGATTCTTCTTGGAAATTTTAGTTGTCACTGTTTCCTTTTTTTTTTTTTTAACCTGCTGTTTATGCTGATATCATTGATGTTTCGGAAACCGCATCGAGTTGCGCACTCTTCGGTTGCGTTGTTATAGGCTTTGTCCCTTTCGTTCAACTATTTGATATAATCATTGCTCAGTCTTTTTATCTAATGAGCGATATGAATGAGTCAGAAAGAGAACCCTTCCGACTTTTATTTTCATATTGGTCTATTCTTTCTTTTCAAAATCCATTCAGAGCACCCCTAATTAATCGAGACTCTCTGATCAATAGCTGCTCTTCAAATGCTCAGTCACTCTTCATCACGCTGGGAACCAATTTACAATAAATACCAAGTTTACTTCTTAACTTTATAAGTTACCAAAGTCATAATACCACGTTTTATGACATTTACTAAATTTTTATTTGACATGTCTTTTAAAAAGTGTAAAAGTTAGTAATGTTATAAAATAAATTTAAGACTGTTTGCTTTCCGCTTTCTTTTCAACAAAAGCATCGAATATTTCTTCCAAATCGTGCCAAATGACGCTTCCTCTCATTTAACAGCTCAAATTAGGTTCCCACAGGTCGTGGACCTATCCAGTTGTCATCCAGCTGGTTTTGTTTATTTGGATCTTGGCGGTTTGTTTTAAAAACATCAATTCTGGTCAGATTCCGCTTTCGAGTCACCAAGAGAGTTTATTTTCTTTCTGTTTTCACTTCCGCAAGACTTCATCGAACATCTGCCAGCAGTTTGGGAATTAGGTTAAGATCGTGGGAGCACCCCTTTCTGCACCCCTTTGTTGCCTGCCGGAAGTAAAGGGGAAGAGCACCTTTCATGGCAGAAAAAAGAAATAATGCTTTTATGTTTGAGGTCGAATGTAGTTGTCGATTTTTTACAAATCTGTTCAGGAATGTAGAATACATTTCAAAATGATGCCATGTAAAGCCAAGTAACTAACAGTCAAGTCAAGCTTGCATCTAAATTAATTTTACTGGATCGAGCCATTCTTTCAAATGGCTGCTTTTTCTTTATGCTGTTTTCATCGAACTTCAGTGGGTATTATTTTATTTTGCACAGAAAAAGAGAGTTTTTTTTTTAAATTAAAATATTCAGATTCGCATTTTTGAACAGATATAAGCAAGGCTAAATCATTTATTTTATTCGTTAAGCCTTAAAAACGTGCACGTCGTACTTCCCGAAAGTTTTTGCTGTCTCGCATTCTAAAAGAAATCATCAAAAAATCCCACTTTCCAAAAAATTCCAATCATCAAAAAATTCCATCACCAGTAATATCCGTGAAACGATGATTTAAAATGCTCTTTCATATTATAAGCAATTTAATCTAGTATTTAATTTTAACGAAAGCTCCACTCATAGTTTTCTATGTAATCACTTAAAAAAAAAAGAAATTTAAGTCCTGATGGATGATTATTAGAAGGGATACAGTCCACCATTGAAAAGAAAGTTTTTAAATAAATGAATTAGTGCAAATAATGCATTTGAATAATGCAAAAAATTACTTTTTAAATCAATAAAATTTTAACACTTTTCTACAGTTTTCATTCATGTAGAGGGAACGACCAAACTAGGGTCAGACAATCAGCGCACGTGTCTTGAGCGCCATTATCAGGAGGTGAGGTTAAATCTAGGAATTTGTTAATTGCATTAAAGAAAAAAGGTAGTCTTTTTTAAGCTCTTATTCCCAAATCCATAAATTTTTAAGTATGTGATAAAAAAAAATACACATCCGTTTTACATTTTTACAACATGTGAAAATTATCCGAGAAATTTCTGTTCGATTTCTTTATTAAGCATCTTTTAAATGTTTAAAGTTAAAATATATCAAAATTATCAGAGCAAATTTAGGAAAATGTTATTAAAAATAATTTAAACATTTTTTTAAACATATAATTTTTAAAACGCTTTTAAAATTTGTTTTTATAATGCATTTTATATCAAAGAGAGATTAATCTTCTCCAGTAATATTAAAAGACCATTTTTGTATAATTGTCTACTCTCGTCTTGTCGTATTTCTGGGTATGTATTTGCTACAAATAGAGTGGGAATGTGCACTTATAAAAGAATTTTTTTTAAACTTGAAATCGAATTTTAATTATTTAAAAAGTAAACGAAATATTAATGTTTTTCAGTGCAAATTGCTAAAAGGATTGTCAAAATAATTTTTTAATGATACTGTTTATATATTATTGAATATTACTAATACTTCAGGGCGTCCCACAAGGTATGCAGCGTCTAATATTTACAGATTCGAAGAGAACACGTCAAGACGAGTATTTTGATATGCAACATGTGGGGTCCCCGAACATAGCGTCACAGTCTAATTACAAGAAGAAAGTTAATTACGATTCCGACAGTTTGTGTTCCAAATTACGATGCTTACGACGATTGCACAGTATGGAAGCTACCCGAATTGACTATGCAAATTTATAGCAAGTAATGAGAGGAAAAACGCGCTTGCAAGTGAATATGCAAATTCCCG
>JAPMOR010042918.1:316130-332476 GCA_026543865.1 Argiope aurantia
AGTAATGAGAGGAAAAACGCGCTTGCAAGTGAATATGCAAATTCCCGCCGCGGCATATAATGCTAGAAAACAGGTTTTGAAAATGAGTCGCGCGTTACTCGCTAAGAAATTACTGTGTACTGTATCTAATCATTGTGGTTACTGAAATGAGCAAATATTCGATTGCGCATCGTGTTTTCATGGTGCTGACTTATCATGAATTGCAATCACCAGCGGCTGCGGTGAAAAAATTCAAGGAAAAATTTGACCGGCACCATGTTGGACAATGTGCTAGCAATGGAAGAAAACGTGATGCGTGAAATAACGGAAGCTAATGCTCAAAAAGTGAAAAAATTGTGCAAAACAAGTTCATCGGTACGACAGGTTTGTCCACATGTCCAAAAGCACGATGCATTGGACAATGAGGATGGATGCGGCTCTGTTTCCTTACAAGATTCAAATCAATCAACCACTGACCGATTTAAGGAGGTATGATGTTGCAAACACGGAGATTAATAAGGTTGAATGTGGCGAAATTGATTTTAATCGTATCTGGTTCAGTGACGAGGCGCATTTCTATCTCCAAGGTTATGCTAACAAATAAAGAAGAAGGTTCTTCTTCTTACTCTACGGATCTTAACCCGTGGATATTTTTTTTATGGTGTCAGTATATCTCACAATAAACCTCAACATTAGACGACATGAGAGTAGCAATTGAAGCAGAGGTCAAAGAAATTGGAACAGATATTTTACAGAAAACAATTGTGACCGGGGTTTTTAAATCAGGGCAAAAGTATGGATAGAGTTTTATATTTTCTCCTAACTGAAAAGTAAATTTTTGTTTCTAAGTGAGAAAAACTGTAGTGGAATGTGGCGATTTTTTTTCTAAATTACTTATAAAAAGCACATCCAATGAGGTCAATTCACACTCACGTGATAGGTACCAAACAAACCGCTTCTGTTCAATTTTAAAACGTTCTGTGTATGCCGAGATGTCTGCCGATAACGTTGATGAAAGCATTGGAGTTAAATGTTACACTAGCCGAATAATTATTAAAAACTTTTGATTTTTTTAAAAAAAGAAATTAATATTTTGATTCATTTTTTCCAAATTTTCGTAGTAATGTAATTTTATTTCTTATCATAAAATTTTAATTAGTATTTTCAATGTAATTATTGTTTTTGCATAATAAATTAATATCACTTCTTAATTAGTTTGGTACTGTTTTATTCTTTCCCATATCCTTTTTTTTTTGTCCAAAAGATACATTTTGACAAACGGCTATGCCAGTGTTTTTGAAAAATTACATATGTTCTTTTTTTACATATTATTTAAATGTTATTAAATGTTGAATTTTATGAATAATTTTTTTAAAAATAATTTTTACTCTTAGATAAGTTAAGATTTTGAAGCTTACTAGTAAAATTATTGCAATTTTTTTTTATGTAATGATTTTATTAATATTGAGACTTTGACGTTTTCAGTTTGCTCAGAAGAAAGAACAATGAACTCAAATTTGCATATATTGAATAAATTTTGCTTACAATTTCAAATTATGAAATATAGAAAGTATAGATACCATTTTTTAAAAATCTATGCAACTTATGAATCAGTTATTTCATTTTAATTTGTAGAAATCATTAAAGGACAAAAAACAAAATTACGCCTTCATAAATTTTATTTACACTTCACAAAAAATATAGATAAAATATGGACTCATCTATTAAAAAAAACTCAAAAACTATTTATCTTCATTTATTTTTCTAGACATTTAGAAAGAAAAAAAAGAGTGAAACATTCATGAAGCAATGAAATTGGAAATAAAAAATATATAATAAATGCTGATATGGAAATTGATTTTCAAAGAAAATGCCTGTATTTTTTAAAACAGAAATCACCAAAATGCACAAATGATATTATGATAACAATCACTTTTAGTTTAAATACAAGAAACTAACAACATTGTACTTTTAAAATAGAAACAGTTGCTTGAGATAAATTCACTTTGAATCCATCACAAATCAGCAAATGCATTTAGAAAACCAGTAGTAATGCCTTATGGAGCAATCCATTTCATTTAACCATTATATTGTGATAATATTGATAACTCAAATTTAGGCGACGATAAACAAGTACAAAATAAGGGAAATTTGACGACTGGTTTTACTGTCAAAATACCTATTTGATTGCTCAGCAATGAATAATTAACTACAGTTAGTAAATATGGCTACAAGGGATACAATTAATCAAAAAAAAAAATGCTAAAAATTATTTTTTATGAATCATGTAATGAAACAAAAATGATAATTATCAGAAGAAAAAAAGCACTAATAAGAATAAACAGATTGCTCTTTTGTTATTAGACGATTACCTAGCAATAAGTAAATAATATGAATTACTAAAAGACAAAGAAAACTTTAAGGTTCATAATAAAAAGGTAAAACCTCATAATGCATTTTATTATAATGCCAAAAACTAAAAATCAAATACAAAAATTATTTAATGTTAATGAATGGTCTTTGAAAGTTACACAATATGCAAGTATAAAAAAATACTGAATTGACATGATGTAAACATGTATAAGGGAGAGTCACTCCAAAATATTTCTACATTTTAATTCTTGAAATAGCTCTTTCTACTGTAACCCTTACATCGGATATTCTGCAGTTATCAATTCTTTCAGTATTATTAAATTGAATACAGGCCTTTAAAAATTAAGGAGATTTCAATTTATATCCTATTTGTCCCAGTTCTTGTTCCATTTGGAAACCTTTATTTGCCATCACAGCATCATTCCGTTCTAATACATCCATCAGATGGCTTTTAATAAAAAGTTCCTTGTCGGATATGCTACCACAGTATAATAGTGAAATGAAAATGATGGCTCCTGAAGGCATTAGGACTATCATATCTTTTAAAGTATTTAGTTTCTTATAAAAACTGGAAGTCATTTGCTGTTCTATTGGATTGTTAGGTGTCTACATAGGAAATTCGGTGCAGTCAATAATGACTCTGGAGTCTTTATTTTCAGAACCGAACTGCTTTGTCATGGTTTCAATAACTAATGACTTTGGAGGAAATATAGGTAACAATTTCAACTTTTCATAAAAAACTGTTGTTGCAAAATTTAAACAGTAGAATCTGAAATTTTAAACAAAATAAAAATTAATTTGAAATTCCAGTCCTTAATTTAACAAAGAACAGAACATATAAATCAACTGGACACGCCAACAAATTTAATTTTTGAAGATCTGCTTCAAAATTTAAAAAAAACAAACATATATAGACAAAAACCTTTCTTTAGTGAAACTTGTATATATATAAAGATAGATAGATTTCTTATATGCAGCATTCAATTTATCAAATTAAGAACACTTTTAATAAAATGCATCAATTATAAATGCTGATAACAGTCAATAAGAAAATTGGATTTTCAATAATTAGTAAAAGACTCACTTATTAAATAAATCTTTAAGAAATTTATTCACTTCCAAGTTTAGCATTATAGAGGCTGTTAATTTTAAGTTAGGAGTGATATTTTTTACAACAGGAATTTGTTTACTTATATCAATTTAGATAAGATTTTGCAGGAAAAACATGTAATGCAATATTCATGTAAATATTTTAAAACCTTCTACACATATTCAAAATTATCAGAAATTTTATAATGTGTAAAACAAATTAGTAATGCATTCACGATTTTGTTTAACGGTCCCCATTTGTTTTTGATGGCAAATCGTTTACCGATTTCTTTTTCTTTGAAGGGTTTTTCTAAAAAATTACTGGTCAGCTTTGGGTTTTACGCACACTGAATACGGTGTGGACGCGGTTAAATGGACACACACTGAATGAATTCTTCAAAATGATCGGAGCATATCACCACCTTCGAAGAAGACATGAAATCTTCTATTCCAGTGCTAACAACCCAAGTCAGGATTGTTGAAAGGAAACTAAAAAAACATTCTATCATGACAATCACTTTTGTGTTTCGCATTAGAGCATCCAACAGCACACCAGTATTTTATCTTTTAACACATGATAAGAGAAAAGAAAATGACTCAAAATTATAACTTCAAATGTAAACAAAAAATCCGCTTCATACTTGGTGGAGAACGTTAATGGCAGACTCATCGACGAAAGCGTTGCGGATGAAAGTTTAAACGTCATGCGCAGAAGTACATGACATGTGATTTTTACGTCACATGAATTGATCCCATTGTAGAAATGGGTAGCAAAAATGTTGAAAAGCATAAAATTAAGCATAAAATGAATATTTATTATTTTTTTACAGAAATATAAGTATTAGCTCTCATTACAGTTCCAAATGATTTTTTCGATATTCAAAATAATTCGCCTTACTATTGGGAGATGACGCATGCAGTCAGATTAATTGTTTCATGAAGATTCTACGCATAAATATTTACTTTTAAATGCACATATATGTTAATGTACCAAAATTAAAGTGGTAGTGTGGTGCGGTAATTTAGAGATGGAGTTCTAGCTAGTTTACATATTATTTAATTAATCATGGATCAAAATTATTAATTATTAAGTCTACCGGAAAGTTCTGTCCGATCCGGTTACAATCATAACTGGGGATGAAAAGTGGATTACCGATGAAAACATCATAAGAAAAAGGGCATATTGTGAACCCGGAAAACCTGCCCCCTCTACCTCTGAACCGAAGTTGAGCCTGAACAAGAGAATGTTGTGTATATGGTGGGACATTCAAGGACCAATACATTTTGAGCTGTTGAAACCAAACGAAAGGCTAAATTCGGAGAGGTACTGTCAGCAATTGGATAAATTAAAAACAGCACTCCAAGAAAAGAGGGCGGCGATGTTCAATAGGAAGGACATCATACTGCTTCAGGACAATGCCAGGCCACATGCTGCTTTGGGGATTCGTCAGAAAGTCGCAGAGCTAGGCTGGGAAATTCTGTCGCATCCACCATACTCCCCGGACCTAGCACCATCTGATTATCACTTGTTTCTGTCCTTACAAAATTTCTTGCAGGGCAAACAATTCAAGATCGAAGAAGATATCAGACAAGCACTGGTTCAATTTTTGGCCTCTAGAGATAAGACATTTTTTAAAAATGGGATATACAAATTGCCATCACGCTGGCAAGAAGTCATAAATAATGATGGCAATTATATTATTCAATAAAGTTTATCCAAAGTATGAAAAAATGTATTCCTTTGTTTCATTCTAAAACGTACAGAACTTTCCGGTAGACCTAATAAATATCAAAATAACTCTTATGTGGCAGGACTAAGTATGGAGAAAATAAGTTAATATAAGGAAACACGGAGTGGTCCTTTGGATCTCAACAAATGAGACTCCAACACTGATATTACTAAGCACCATATGATACGCGTGGAAAATTCTCTGTGCGTGAAAGATAGTATTTTAACTGAGATTCTCGCTTTAAAAGACATTTAAAAAAGATGCAATAAAGTGATTTTGCGCCTACAACTCTTTTCAAGAGATCAGTGACAGAGGTAGCAGGTAACGTAAACTGCTCTGATGGATTGAGCCTTGGCGTTAAAGTTGGTCAAAGCTCCCATAAAATATTCTCTCGTTGATAGTTTTTTCACTTCGAATCATGTGACAATAATTGAAGTTACCGTATCTGTTGTCTCATTGATTCAGTATAATCAAGAAATCAAACGATGCATATTTAAATTTTGAGCTGGCGTCTTATCCATTGGCCCTTCCTGATGAAACTAGAACAGGGAAGCAACGAAGTCTCCTTTATCTGAAAGTTTCAACCGCCACCAATATCCAGCCCAATTTCAGAAAAACAAACATCGATTTTGTGTTTGTCCATTGAGTACTATGGTATCAAAACGATTCTTCCAGTAGAATTTATGATCAGTATATGATATATAGCCAAAACTTTGTCAATGAGTTTGATAATTCAGTAATCTTAAAAAAAAAAAAAGTAACGAGGCTCCAAAGCAGTGATAACAGAAATTTAATTTGATAAGAATATGATTGCTACTCTAAAATAGGAAAATTGAAAGTTGATGCAAACAACAAAGGCAGGTCGACTGGTTTGCTCACCAATGTATTCAAAATTTATCAAGCATGTAGAGAGTGATGTCATATTTTAATTTTCAAAAACATTACAGTGGCGTGATTATCTCTTTACACACGTGATTACACACTTTCGGAAGCCCGCTTTCATGTTCTTACTAACTATAAACGATGAACTCAACATAAAATTGCAAGTTATTAACAGCAACCGAAGAGCCATTACATTATTAAAAACCTCCATTTATAACAATGGGCTCGTCCAGGAACAACACCACTATCCGTGCATGGCTGATGTTGGAGTATATAAAGGGCATTGTCTTTCCAAACATAGCGAAAGAATGGCGAAAGACCTAAATCATAAAGGTAAAAAATAAATAAATAAAGGTCAAATCGTTATGGCTCGGCTACTGGGAACATCAATATCGCGTTTAGTAGGCTGTTCACTTACAGTTGCAGGGAACACATATCGAAAGTGGTGTATGGATGGTGAAAGGGCAAGTCGCCGCTCTCCTCTGAAATCAATCCACGCGCATTGATTTCAGAGGAGAGCGGAGATTGCTACGCATTGTTCGTAGTGACCGAAGAGCTATAACAGCCGAAATCACCACTAGCTACAACAGTGGTAACCCAAACAATATTTCTCAGTACACTGTGCATCGTACATTGCTGCGTATGGGCCTACGCGGTCGGAGGCCGATGCATGTCCCTGCACTGACGGCACGTCACCGCCAGCTGCGTCTGGAATGGGTCAAGAAACATCGGAATTGGACATTAGAAGAATGGAAGAAGGTTGCATGGTCCGACGAATCACGTTTCCTGATCCATCACATAGACGGGCGTATGCGAATACGCCGATTTCCAAAGGAAATCCTGGCTCTCGGATGCACAGTTGGACGGAGACAAGTGGCGGGGGATGATTATGATATGGAGGTGCGGGTTATTATGGGTGGTAAAGTGCTCCATGGTTCCATGCAGTATATTAGGATCCATAATTCCCAAAGAACAACCTCTAACGTCAGTGCTCTACGTGAACATCGTTGCAGATCAGGTTCACTCATTCGTGGCAATAGTATTTCCGGTGGGGGATGGTATTTTCCAACAGGATAATGCACAATGTCATAATGGTCGAATCATCAGGGAATGGTTCGAGGGACATTCCAGTGACTTTCAAGGTAGGTCTTGGCCTCAAAATTCACCTGACATTAATCCCATAGAGCATTTGTGGTTCCACCTGGAAAACCAAATTCGGGTTGCCATGGTACCACCTCGAAATGTGAGGGAACTGCTGTTAGCCAGTTGGTATCAGATACCTCAGACTACCTATCAGCATCTTGTGGAGTAAATGCCTCGTCGGGTGCTGGCAGTTTTGCGGGCTACATATTATTAACAGGGTGGTCATAATGTAATGGCTCTTCCTTGTATTACTTCCTTGCGCATTTTTTAAAATAAAATCAGCAAGGAAGTAATTGCTTTTCAGACTCCTTAATCATGAAAATTTTATATTGAGATAGATCACATTTTTTATAGACATCAGTAAATCCACTTTGCGTAACCAAAGCCGTATTTATAATTTTCTTCAAAGGTCAAACCCACACACTTCTCATGAATTCACAAAAAGGGCATCATATCACTTTTCATTTTCATAAACTATAAAAATATCAACATCTTTATATATATATATTTAAAGGCAAATCTCAATTTCTATTGGCTCCATTGCTAATATTCTCGAAGTTTCCTGTCATATCTATTTTGTCGCCAAGCTCTGAGATCAATGACGCGGCACCCGATCAGCACCCAACAGAGATGAACGTAAAACGGTTTTTCTAGTGTTTGTGAACTAACCGTGCTGGGAAGCAACATTACAAGTTTGTAAAAATAGTTTCTGTTGATGGCTGTTCATTAACAAAAAGAAAAAAAAAAAAAATAGTATTTGCGTTAAATATTTTCGATTTTATTTAAGTCACTTTGATTGGTATCTACAATAGTAATTACATGCTGTTTGATATACGTGCGATTAACTCCGAATGACGTTTGTCCATTTTAAAATAATGTTGAATAACAGAAAAATATAAAATGATTCGATTGTAAATTTTATTGTGTTCAAAATAAATGCTAATATGTGTATTATGTTCATAATGTTATCGCAAGTGCAAGCAATAAGTTGGGAAAGTTTTATAGTAATCGAATCAACAGTATGGCAGCGCATAAAATACGAACAAACAAAAATTCATTTTTATATACAGGGTGGTTATAATTAAACTCCCCTATAAGCAGCATCTCACAACGCAACCGGATTGCAGCGAAATTTGGTATATAGACTATACACGAGATGCGCACATGGAATTTCGAAAAAAAATTATAGTTCCAAAATGTCCACCAGGGGGCGCTTTTTCCGGAAAAATATTAATTTTAACACAATAAACGGTCAAAGTGGAATACAGAAACAATATTAACAATCAAAATCAAGAATTATGAATAATAAAATGTAAAACCGGAAAAAGCTGTCAATTCTAGGAAAAAATATCGAAATTTGCATGTTTGCGAAGAAAATAAAGCTTTATGCAAAATAGGTTACGGTAAGAAACGTTTGCAGTCGTGGTCATATTTTATGTCGATGTTTCTGGCTATAATGATTACGGCACCTTGTTCCGACGTTGAATGACTTAAAGAACTCCATATCGCTTCATGTGCGAAGAAACATCACTGCTGATCAGTTACGATCTGCTTTTGAACACACTGACCATCGACTTGAAATTTTGCAGGTGAATGCGAGTAATCACATGGAGCACCTTTCCCTACAGCATCCTACATATGATTAACTACTGTTTCTCTAGTGTAATTTCGTTCTTGTTTTTGCAAAGTGAACTGTCCCCCCCCCTCAAACAGCGTACTGTTATTTTTTCCTTATCTTTATTTATTGTGGCTTGATGGCAAGGTGAACATAAATTAGTGAATAAATGTTAATATTGTTTCTGTATTCCATTTTGGTCGTTTATTGTATTAGAATTAATGTTTTTCCGGAAAAGGCGACCCCTGATGGAAATTTCGGAACTAAAATTTTTGTTTCGAAATTCCGTGAGTGTATCTCGTGTACAATCTATATTTCAAATTTCGCTGCAATCCGTTGACCCGTTTGCGTTGTATGATGTCGTTTATAGGGGATGTTTAATTATAACCACCCTGTATTAGGTACAATAACTGTACTATGCCTACAACCTTCATTCAAGTGTAAGCAATAAGTTAGCAAAGTTTTATCGCAATCTGATGAACAGTGCGGCTGCGCACGAAATGCGAACAAACAAAAATTCAATTTTATATATAAGCTTAGTGTTTCAAGAATATTTTGTTTCAATATGATTCACAAAGCAAAGGATCTGGATAAAAAATAATTTATTAGAGCAATTATTGACATAAATTACATAAAATATAATTATATTTAGACTATTTTAACATGTATTTCTATTTGATTAGTGAATAATCCAGCAAAGAGGTACATGTACATAGAATTACTCTTGGCCCATCAAAAATTTAATGGGGGTATACCAAGCAGTGACACCAAGTCGAGTAAGATCTGCCTTTGACAAGACAGTACACTAATTTCAAAGCCAAACATGTGAATTTATTGGCATTGGATCGTCAGTCTTTATGCATGACATGTCGAGAGCAAAGCGACGTTAAAAGAACTTCCAAATGAAAATCCTCATCAAACTAACAACTTAGTATGGAAGAAAGTATTAGGTTAAGACCAGATTTCACCACGGTAAAACTGAGAGCAAGTTCAAAAATACAAGTAATGATACTGTAATATAGCAGATTGTTCCGAATATTCAATTAGGGACATTCATGATTTTCTTTTTTTTATTTAAATGGAGATAAGATTGAAAAATATTCCTATGTAATCAGTATTTGATTCATATCAAAATATTTTTTCCAAAAAACTGCCGAGGTGTGCTCGGTTTCCCCGGTACTAATTATTATTTCTACTTTTAGGAGCAAACTAAATTTGGTTTAGAAACATTCTTTAACACTTGATTTGATAAATTTCACTTCATTTAATGAACATGAGTTTAATTCTATTATTGTAAAATATCATTCAGTCGTCAAGTTTATAATTATCTTCGTTTGTTTCGGTTATTATGAAATTTAAATGATAATGTGAACATTTGCTTCCAATACCACTTTATTTGGGATTGAGCTCTTAATGCTCATTTTTCATTTATCGTAGTACCAATAGTACAGGGAGTGTTCAAATGAAAAGGTACAAAACGTCGTAACCGTTAACATATTTGCCTATGCTGCCATGGGAGAACGTAGCGAGACATCTAGGGGATGCGATTGGAATCTCCGGCATACATCGGAGCCCGCGCGGGCGCCCGTATGAGCAGGACAAAGCAGAGGTTCTTATAAAGAGCGCCGTCTAATTGACGTGGCAGTGCAAGTGAAGACAGGATGGCGTTCAAATTGCCAAATTCGACGATTGAAGAGCAGCGTGGCGTTATCCGATTTCTGACTGAAGAAGGTGTTACACCAGCCGCTATTCATCGCCGGATGGTCACCGTAGAAGGGGATGACTGTGTGTGAGACAAGTCAGTGAGAAAAATGGAGTGCCTGTTTTCGTGCAGGCCCCGAGAGTTTGGTTGATGATCCGAGACCAGGCCAGGAAAACACAGTCATCACGGCTGATCTCATCGACCAGGTGGACGACCTAGTGAGAAGTGATCGGCGTGTCATATTGCGAATGTTGGCGGTGAAGGTGGATGTCGGCGTTGGAACAGTGTGGACAACTGTTTACGACAGGATGCGTTATTGGAAGGTGTGCGCGCAGTGGGTTCCGAAGCAGCTGACCAACTAGCACAAAGAAATGTGTATTGGATTAGCATTTCAACATCTGTTTCGGTATCATGAAAACCCCACTTTTCTGGAGCGGATCGTCACATGTAATGAGAGCAGGTGCCATCAATACGAGCCAGAGGCAAAACGGGACAGCATGCAGTGGAAGCATACGCCGTCACCTCCCCCTAAATAGTTCAAAGCCATGGTATCAGCAGGCAAGGTGTTGCTCACAATCTTTTTCAACGTCCAAGGTGCGCTACTTGTTGAATTCCTCGAGCACAGAAGAACCATTAACTCCGATATATACTGTGAGACACACCGAAGACTACGCAGGTCCACCAAGAATAAAAGATCGGGGCTACTCACGGAGGGTGTGGTTCTGATCCATGATAACGTGCGTCCATACGTCCCCAAGGTCACATACGCGGACATGGCCAAGTTCAAGTGGGAGCAGCCTACGGCCCGAACAAGTCGCCCAGCGACTTCATGTGTTTGGTCCCCTGAAATAACAACTGAAAGGGAAGTACTTCAACTCGGACGGCGAACTCATGGACGCTGTGAAGAACTGTCTCGTCACGGCAGCACGAATTCTGGAAACAAGGAATCCTACGGCTCGTTAATCAATGGGATCGTTGTGCTCAGGTCTATGGTGTATATTTTGAATAAAGTCTTCATTTATACCCACAATGTTGTTTCGTACCTTTTCATTTGAATATCCCTGTATTACTGCAGATTATTACTACTATTGCGCTGATTTGAATGAATTATTGTGTGGAACCAAACTGTACTTGTTCGCTAAATCATCACACCACAAATTAAAGGAAGGCTTTCCGACTCGAAAACAAGTTTGGCACATTCGATATTTCGTACCGCTAATTCTCATTTTTTAATTAGACGAATCGTAATAAAGAGATGCGCTCTACAGGCATTACCGAACACCTTTTTTTTTTTTTTTTAATATTTTGCTGAGGAAATAATTGGAGCTTTCAGCAACCATTAATCACGGAGAACCAATAGGTCACCAAAGGTGACTAGTTAAAATACAATCTTCTCTCAAAACCTCAAGATTACAACTCCTCTTTTTTGGGTATAGTACGAGGGGTGCAAGATGTTTCAATTCATATAAAAGATAATCAGAAATTTAAACCCCATATTTTAAACAGAAAAACTAAAAATGCTATCTTTTCTAACAGAACGATAACTATCCTCAAGGTATGAAGAGATTCTGTTCAAGACAGTTGAAGCAAATTATACAAAGCAGTTATGTTCTAATAAAAATGCCAAATTATTCTTAACATGAAACGAATGATGGTTGGAGGGGAGGGGGCAATAAGGGAATCATAAAATTCTTATGTTAAAGGTTCTCAAAAAGAAACGAGCTCAAAAACAGACCCAATATTGTAAGAAAATTTCAAATGTAGCATAGTCAAATAAAAATACTATTATTACTCTGTGCTATTACTTTATTAAAATTTTCAAAAATGAAACAATTATATGGCACTGCTCTGTTTCCACAATGTTTCGATGATATCATTTTCGGCCAGTAATCAACTGGTTATAAACATTTAGTAAGAAAGACTACAGGCCAATATTTGCAGGCACTTAACTATATGGATATCCATATCCTCATTTTGAAGCAATTTCATCACTCCATGTGAGGTCCCAACGGAATTCAAAAGATACTTCATATCTTTACGTTCCTAAACAATCAAATGTTGAGAAAAATTGGACCCAACAGAGCTCTAGAGTGCATGCACGGACGTGTACATCAGCTGAGATCCCTCTCCTTGCGCTGGAGCATCCTCCGCTGATAACAGTAGTCCACGTCATCCACCCGAGTGCCCAGCAGCATATACAGGAGGAAAGCGTAAGCAAGCAGAAGCCGGTCCATTTGCATCAAGGGGTGGAAGAACAGCAGAACGACAAGAGCGGAGAAACTGGGGTGACGCATGTGGGAATACATGCGGCGCAAGCCTTCCGACTTCAAACTTAGCGGATCTGGCCAGCCCTGGAGACTGTAGATCACCTAGATAGAATTTAACAGATTATTAATCTCAAAGAAATGCAAGGACTCATTACTGCAGTTATGTCTTTCACATTAAAAGTGGTAAAACATAAATGTGCTTTAAATTTTAATCGACAATTAGTCATTTTTGGCGACCCGTTGGTTCATCGAAAATATCGTTTGCTATTAATTTCAATTAAATTTCTGAAGCATATCTTGACATTGATGCTTTCCTCAGTCTTTTTAAACATAAAAAACACACTCAAACTCATGGAATGGTTTTTTTTTTGTCATTAGTTTTGCGATAATTAATGCAATTGCACAAAAAAGTAACATCTAGCAGGTATTGAAATTCTTCCACAGACGAGTAATTTTCCTTCCAACTTGCCTCAGCAGTTATTATTTCTTAAAAAATTCAATAGGTCCTTGCGACCAGAAGAGCTACCTGTTTGTAGTAGCATTCAATTTATTACCATGTAGCGATATATATAAATTATAAAAATTTTATTTAAAAGTAACTCACGAAAAATTTAATAATTAGGTAAACTTTGATATACAGTAATTTGGGCCTTGCGAGGTTGGCAATTTCTCGTTAACGCTTTGCTTAGGGCTACATTGCCACATTTTTTTAAATTACTACTGTTTGTTTATTGTATTTCTTAGTTCCTGTTCATTTCCCTTGATTTTTCCCTGCTTTACATATTCCTTCTGTTCATTTTCGATTAGACTTTTTTGCGTGCTTTCCCTTTTAATGCATTTATTGATTTTTTTTAAAAAAATATTTCCCTTAATATGCTGCAGCGTTCATCGGAACCTTATGATTGGAAACGCTATTGCTGCGTTCACGCCACATTCGACCATTTCGCTAAAATTTGGCAATAAATTTTTTTTTCTTTTTCGAAAATGATTGCATATCAAAGATTTCCTTGAAACAGTACTTTTAACCGGCTCTGGTGCAGGAGAATCAGTTTTAATATCAAAGATTTCTCTCATTCCAACAGATGTATCGTTTTCCTTTAAACATGTTCAGTTTTCAGTTAGGCTCCGTTTCGTCATGACAATAAATAAAGCCCAAGGACAAACGTTTCACACTGCTGGAATTGACTTAAGCGAAGAATGTTTTTCTCATGGATCGAATCAACTTTGATATACAATCATTTTCACCAAAAAAAGTTTATCGCCAAATTCTAGCGAAATGATCGAATGGCGGCAATAGCGTTTCCAATCATAAGGTTCCGATGGAGGAGAAAAAAAGGTGGCAATGTAACCCCAAACAAAATGCCATCGAAAAATTGCCACTCTCGCAAGACGCCAAATGACTGTATATCAAATGTTCATTTGGCAATATTATTTACAAGTAGAAAGATTTCGTTTAATAGCAAGTTTGTCTGCATTCCATTTTTGTCGACACACGAAAGCAACAACCACTTCGTTTATCCGAGAAAATGTGCGGGAAGTTCTTTACTAAAGCAAAGTACCCACGTCCCGGGAGGCCTTGCGTATAAGAGGGTGCCACATGCTGTTGCCTGCGGATTCCGACATTTGTGAAAAGGGAGCCACGACGGGGAAATGCAGCTCAGAAATCCTTAGGTTTTCATTGGACTACGGACCATGGTCAGGACAATGGAATAGAAAAAACCACTTTCCTTTAAAAAGAGAACACGACTTAAAGTTTAAAAAGAATTTTGCGGCGTATATATATAGCTGCTTTTAACAAACCTGATGTTCAAAATATGGGTTCAATTATTACTATTACTGGGTAACTTCGCTAATTTTATCAATTTAAATTTTAATTCGTCGACTATCTGAATTCTTTTTTCTGGATTACTAATTTACTTCCTACTAATATAATGCTAAAATATCGTCTTTAAGACGAATTCGTTTCATTGAATTTCAAGTCATGAAAAATTTTATACAAGACTATTTTTGTAGTCTTGTACAAATTTTACACAAGACTATTTTTTTTAAAAACCTAAATTGTTTTCATTAGTTAAACACTTTATGTCGGCTGAGATTACAAATAAATAATTTTTAAGGCCTTAATTTCACAATTGCTATTCAATGAATCTAATTAACGAAATAGCAAATAATTTGATTTTTTTTTACTACTTTTATTATAGAAAAAATTGTCAATCTTATCCTAAAATTAATATACATTTTTTATAATTTTTATAGTTTATTTATTCATAATGTACTAATTAAACTGTTAAGTATTATGAATTAATCACTTTGTGATTTATAGTCACTTTCTTTTGCTGCATCAAGATACACATTTTATTATTTTGCATTGAAAAATATTTTAGAGTAGCACAATAAATATTGTAAATTCTTTCAGTGGATCTAAGAGACTGTAAACATATAAATTATCACTGGATATTCATGATAAATTAAATAATAAAAAAGAAAAGGTAAGAAAAATATATGAATGAGAAATATGAGTGACGGGATTTAGTTCTTTTGAACAGAGTCAATAAAATAATAATGAAAATTTTGATTTAAACCTGCGAATTATTTTTATATAAATTTTGCTTTGATATACATTACTTATTTCTTTTTCTATTCTACTGGTGAATCTCGTAAAATTCAAATTTCAAATAAATGAGTATTTGCATACCGAAGAATGGTTCATTTTAATAGAATAAATTATTTGTATATGAATAATAATCTGAAACAGATATTAAAAATGTTTTTATGATTATTCTCATTAAAATTGTGCAAGTGAAAGTTTAAATAGTTGATCTTACATATTATATATATATATATATATATTGAAACATATGTATTATATTCCATTTATGTATATGCAATTTACATGATATATTGAAATACTTTGCATACAAGAAATAGCATCCGAATCTATCCTATTATTGTTTTTTCCCCTCCTTTTATTAACTTTTTTAAAATTTTATAATACTTATGTTTTATACTTCAAAAAATGCTCGATCCTTACTTAAAGAATATTTAGGCTGAGTTGGGGGGTGGGAAGGCATATTTTTAATCGTTTTATCAAAAATTAATTAATTTATTAAAACACGAGCTACTAAAATAAACTTTTTTGAATAATTCAGGAAATCAATATAAAGCTAACTCATTGAATATTCTTTTATTTCAATTCGCCATTCTTTATTAAAAAACTTTTGGATAGAGATGATTTTTTTAAAAAAATAAATGTAAAATGTAATAGAAGTAAAAGGATGGGAAAATGGCCCTTGCTATGCTTCTGATCACTATTAAGGGAGGGTTTAATGTGGCCCTGATCTGAATATACTAGTCATCCAATTTGTGAGAATATTTAAACTTTATTGACAAAATCTAAAAGCTATCAATTTTCAAAAATTGTGAAACTAATTTCAGATTATTTTTGCTGTAATTAGTATAATACATGTTCTGAAAATACAATTTTTAAAGTTCACTTCACTAATAATCTATTAAGTTTAGCATTTTTTTCGGAAAAATTTGAAGCCGAGTCTTTTTTTACCTATTTT
>JAPMOR010042918.1:338360-425804 GCA_026543865.1 Argiope aurantia
ATTCTTTAAGCATTTACCTCATTTCACTGGACATTTATTGCTCTGTTATATTTTCTTCACTGTTTCGGTAGTTCTGGCTATGTTATTCCACTAGCTCATTCATGTCGTTGCTATCTCTCTTTAGACCCATGAGTTCGTCGGTTAAGGTTCCACAAGCACTTGCTCAAAACTCTTGGAGTCGCGTTCGGCAACACTATCCGACCAATGCTTCTTCCGTATATAATGCTTTTTTTTTTAAAAGACTAATACAGATCAATCAAGAATGTGATTTCCGATATCACTTGTTGAACAAGTCGCCTTTTTATATTTTATTTTGCAAGTTCTGCGAATCACTCGTTGAGCGAGGTTTGTTTGAATTTCCTTCTCATATCACAACGTGTAACCATGACGCTTATCAAAGTGTCATGCATTCCCCCTCCTTTTTGAAGGTCAAATGAACTATAGATTTTACAATTCCAGTTCTATTTAAAAGAAAATGAAATTACCAGCAAACACGTTCTAAACATAGAGAAACAGACAATGATCTTGCATAATGATGTCACCGCGTCACTCGCTATGCAAAAACCGCTCATTAAGTGAATCATTTTTTTTAAAATTTTGTTTGTTCATTGTGTGAAGTTTGACTGTACACACATATTATAATATCACAATAAATTATTTCCATCAAAACAGATATGAAAATGTATTTCCAATAGATATTTTTAACAGTCATTTTTTCCTTGCATGAGATAGAAGCCTAATCTTACATTATTTTCTTACAAACATTTCATATAGATTAAAATGAATGATGAACTTAAAAAAAACATCAACAGAAAAGGATCGGTGCACAAGACCCAACATTCATTTGGCCATTCTGAAATCAGAAAATCTTTCATTCCTAATGTCCTTCAATTCCCTTTTCACACTGAAGCGCTTGCCAACTACTATTTTACTATTCCCAATTAAGGTGAAAAAATTTCATTCAAATGCTTCATGTTAATATGAAAAGGTTTACTGCCTTCTGGAAATCTATATTTTAGAAGTAAAAAGAAAGACACTCTTCACTTAATTGTTTAAAAACAAATTCTTCTTTTGCTGAACAATATAATAAGCAAGTAAAAGTTTTATTTAATGCGTCATTTTAGGGGTGGAATAAAATTTGATAGAAATCATTTAACAGGATTGCTTATCTAGCATTACATAACTTCATTGAAATCCATAAAACAAATTCCCCTTTTATTGAGTAATATAATTGGCAAGTTACAACCTTTACTTAATGCATTAATATTGTAATAGATAACACTTACAATAAATACAGAGTGCGGCCTAAATTCGCACAAACTTCAAAAAAATTGTAATTAAAAAAAAAAAAAAGTAAATTGCGGAATATGTTTAAAAATTCTTTGGACTTTTTTTCCCCCATTAAAAAATGACCGACAGTTAGTGTACAGAAGTCAAACTGATACGGTTTATGCAAATCAGGTTATCTATAAGACACAAGGATGGAAATGGATCCATCATTCGCTGCAGTAGCATGCCATCAATACCAGAGCTTACAATTTGCTATAAGAACCCTGAATCCATGACTAAAGCACAGGGAAAGTTCCTTACGGTGTAAGGAATCAAGGTGAATCAAAGCTCTCATTGAGTGGTATGCTGAATTTAGTTAGAGGAAATGGGGAGTTTTGTGGATCACCCATGATATGGCAGATCATTCTTCAGTGTGGACTGTGTCTCATTTGGCAGCCGAGATATCATAGGGTGCATGTAAAGCTAAGGGGAAGTCTGATGCATTCTGCTCGGAAATTTTGAAGCGTCCACAATGGGTACTGAACATCAACACTGTAGGCATTCCCGCATTTCATTGCATGGAATGCCAATTTGCTAACAGTTGCAGGGTTGCCACTCAAATATAGCTTTAAAAAATCCCTTGTGTTTGTCCTGTGTGTATACGCAACATAAGGAAAAATGCGCGAACAGCCCTCATGTATGAGGAATAACATCATTCCATAATTTAAGAAAAAAAAAAGCAAGAAAAAGAAGCAATAGTTTAACATTACTCGAAATAATAATAAATTATTTAAAAGAAAGTTTACATACATAAAAAACTATTTTCCATTATTTATTGCATAGAATTATTTCACAATATAAAATTTATATATTAAGCATTATCACTTCTCATGCTTATTTCCATTCCAACATGAGTTTCTGATATGGCATAGAGACTAATACATTACAAGAATATATCAAAAGAACTACCTGTCTGGCTCCCAACAATTCCGTGATGTCCATGACATAGCAGCCACCATATATGAAAAGCCATGCTATACAGTGCACAGCTGTAAAAATCCACCATGCAACAGGATGAGCACTTGTTGAGACTTCCCACACCACCCATTCAGATGTGGGATGCCATAGTTGCATCAATACCTGGTAAAAATCATCAGATTTTAGAGCAATTTTATTGTTGGTGAAATCTAACATTATTAAATTTAGAGCATCAAACTTATTACATACGAGCAGAATAATCTAGTGCATTTGAAAAAATGCTACAATACCATTTACAATCAAAAAGCATATTGTCAGAAGGATAAAAAACTCACAAAACACAAACTTAATATTAAGTCATTATATGTTTTATCTTGAACTGTGGGTGAAAACAAAAATCAAAGCACATTAATAATGATTTCTTTTCCCAGAAAATGACAACCACATATTTTGGCCTCATTTTTATAATAATAACCCTCTTCTTGATTCTACAGCATGAATATATCCAGGAGAAGCCATATTTAGGATCAATTCATTGCATTCCAAAACATAGCTTGCGAGAATTTAAAAAGGAAGATATTTTATGAGGACATGCAAGAGGGCTGTAAATGTACTGACTCAACAAAGCAGATATATATTGATGGTAATTAACTCTTTTGGTGCCTATTTATTTTTTAAAAAAATTTTTGCATTTGGAACACATTAAATATTTTAAGTATGTAAAGTCAGTAAATTTTATGCAAGAATTCAATTATTTAAAATTATTATTCATAATCTCTACTCTTATACAAGATATTGAGATAGCTACAAGCAATTAGTATTATAAAAAAATATGAAATCAAATAACTGTATGATGTTCCGATATTGATAAATATACACAATGGGATTAAAAAAAAACTTTTATTAGGAGAATAAAAACTAGTACATACATATAGCTACACATTTTTCTTGAAAAATTTAGATGAGAGAAACATATTAATAATCTTTCCTTTATAATAAATACAGATTTTTACTTAAAAGAACTTCGTCCTAACTGAGATAGCTATAACAGTTGCTGTACTCTCAATGATTAGGATTTCATTTAACACAATGACTCTTGATTTCTCTTTATTTCATCTCTTTACTTTCCTATCTTATACAACCACCTCGTGCATGATTGACATTAATAAGGATAAGCTTGTTATTAATAACGAAAAAGAAGTACAACAACTACACAAGTTTCAAAGATATTATATCGCTTTCAGGACAAATGACATACATCTGTATTTGAGTTGCATTCTGTTCAATGCCGAACATGTGTTTTGCTTTGGAATCTCCTCAGAACCGACTTTTATCAAGAGATTGATCTCATACATTAGTATTTCTCACAGATCAGATTGGGGTTGGGCAAGTTTATGAATTATTAAATTTTCACAAATATGAGGGATGTGATTGACCAAAAGGTAAAAAAGAGGGAATCTAAAAATACAACACAAACAACGCATGGCAAAAGAACATGTAAAGGTAATTTATCAAACCTATAGCACAATTAGCTTCTATATTCATTTCAAAATATTTATAAAAGTAAAAAAATCAATAGCATACAAGATCTCCACCCCTCTCTAAAAAAAAAAAAATGTTAAGAAGTAAATATTATCTAGGACAAATTTAAATGTATATAAGATAACAAAAGCCAGTATTTTATTGTAAATAAAACTCATTAACATATTTTAGGAAATATTTCTTTAATGCCCAGTTGCCCTTTGTGAAATATTTTGGACACATTATTGGCTGTTTGTTTTTTACAAGCCTTTTATTGATATGACTCAATTTGCATTTCATACTTGTAGTTTGCTTTTCAACGTTAGTCACATTGTATTCATTTTGTGTGTAGATGTAAAAAATTTTTAAAGCATCATTTATTACAAATTTTTTTTCCAGACAAATATTTTGCTGCAATTTACCCAGACTTACAGCAGATAATTTCTTTGCAATTTCCTTTGACAATAGTTTTTTCCATGAACTTAACTGTTTGTCACTTTTTTTTTTTTTTTTTTGCTAAAAGCTTCTGTTTTGTAGTTCCTTGCTGAATTCATGTTCACTTTAACTTTAAAATAGTTCTTTTTATTCATTTGAACTGCAGGTTTTCTTTTGAAACAAACTCATACTTCTTAGTTTGAATGGCATTAACTACTATTACAAGGCGAGGACACAAGTTGAAAAATTGATTTCAGGATGGGATTTTGTTTGATGGAGTATACAGTTAGGATATTTATTCATTAAAATTTTAAAGAGCAATAGTCAGCTAATTGAAGAAAACATACCACAACCTTTGAGCATAGCATATATACTAGTAATCTGCAATCTTAGCTGACTGTTGGGGCAGCACAATCGATACAGCTTTAGTTTTTCAGCCACGAGGCCAGGGTTTGATTCTGGACTTCTTTTTTAAATTTCTTTTAAAAAATATTTCAAATTAATATTTTGCAGATACTCTTAAGTAAATACACTTTTAATTTTTTTATACATATGTATATATACACATGTTCCCTCTTCTAATCCCTGAATTACAATTTAAAAAAAATCAATCATAAATTTATGTGTTTTTAAAAATATATAAAAATTATTTAAATTGTATTAATAATTTATAAACATTTCAATTAAATAACTAGTATTGATATTACTTATTTTAATTCCTAATATCACAAATTTTCAATTTAATGTTATTAATTTTTTTTATGCAAAATAATGTTCATTTGCATAGTATTTGTATTATAATTACAATTAAACTTTTTAATATTAAAATATTTATAAATATAACTTTAAAAATGATAAATAATTGAAATATTATTTTAATCTTAAAATAGAATTTTTTTTTAATTTTCTGATTTTAATAAAGTCAGTTTTAGTTCTAACTCAAAGAAACCGTATTTATGTTGAAAATTAAAGAGAGCAGTTGATAATTTATTAAATATGTCATCAAAAGTTCCATATATTAAAATCGAAAAGAAAGAGGAAACAGATGTTAAGTTATCGAATGCGCAGACAGATGGATCAAAATTGTTAATAACATGATACCGTATGCCAACTTTATTGTACTTTTATATCATGATAATATGTACCAAAAACTTTCTGATGAAAGACAAATATTTTTCAATGCGAATGAAATTTGTTATCCAAAAGATCCATTTAATGTTGTTTTAGAAAGCAATCATTAATCATCATTTGTGCAAAATATTTAAATGTGTTTTCTTTCCAATGATTCTCCAATAAATACCATAATAAAATAAGTAATAAAGTAAAAGAAATAATAAATGTAACGATGCTCAAAAGTAATAAATTGCAAGAAATCTTGTGTAATTTTTTTTATGTTGTCAATAATTATAATTAATATTTATCACCATTTAAATTATATTTATAATTATTTTTCTGCTGAAAAATTTAATTATATTTAAAGTATTGGATGAATAAACATTCATATTCAATAAAAAAAAGTAACATATTTGATACTATGCATATATTATTGAAACTATATGTAAATTGATCTAACTTTATTTCAATAATTTTTTAAAAAACAAATTTTTGCATATAAAAGTGAATAGCACATTAATTGAACCTACCGATAAATTGATAATTTAAATAATTTTGAACATTTAAAAAAAGCACATCTAAATTTATAATTATTTGTCATTTAAAAATTAAATTCTAATTCAAGAATTAGGATACTAAATGTATATTTTTTGTATAAAAAATGAAAATCATAAAACTATCTTCAGAATGTTAATTTAAGATATTTTTGAAAAGAAAAGAAGAAAAAGCACTGGAACAAACCCCAGTCTTGTGGATGAAAACACTACCAATTGTGCTGTCAGGACAAACAGCAATGGATTCAAATTACTAATATATTAGCTATGCTCAAAATTATATTATACCAAGAAATATATTTTCATATGTAACATTCTTTTTTAATTCCTTGTACTATACAGACTGTTGTAATACAGAAAACTTGTTTACTGATGCAAGACCCATTTAGGATTAAACTGCATTAAACTATGACAAGATTTAAACTTACTTTAAGGCTTATTTAAAAATAATACAATTTGACAGGACCTAACAATATCAGTACAGTCTACCAAAAAAATAGTCGCAAGCTAAGTATGATTCAAAATCATTCTAATTGATAGAACAGATTTAACAAATTAAAAATACACAATAATACAACAGATTAACCAAAAACTTCAGCAATTGATATCCTTCAATAAACCAATGTATTGAAATATAAATTGGGAAACATTATAATATCCTTCATTATATTGCACGCATTATCAATATTAAAAGGATGTTGCTAAAGTATATCAATGGCAATACTTGCATGAAGTAGCTACGAATTGGCTTTATAATTCAGTCAAATATAGGGCAGAAGTGTGTAATTTTTCTTTGGCAAATAAATGTGTGTCAAGAATATATTACTGAACATGACCAGCAGGACAAGAGTTTTCTTTTACTTGGTAACTTTATTGACTCCATTAAAATATTTTTTAATCATTTAGAGCATTTTTTTTAACTAAAAATATTTGTCTGCTTCCAAATGATTTAGAAGTTAGCTAATGGAAAATGATTAGATTGATCATCAAATGTATTGGATCACATCCGAGATGTATTTTAGGATATATTATTTTAAAATTACATAAAAGCACTTATGCTTAAGTAATGAGTAACAGAAATCTTAAATTTCAAGAAAGCTGATAACAAAGATGACTTGTGCTTTTTCGTAGGAAATGACACTCCATCCTCTGAAATGTGAGATAACAAAAGAACAGTATTTACCTTTGTGTCTATCTGTGATTCTTTTGAAGTCAAAGGATAAAGGGAGGCAGAAAGAGTAATGACTGGAAAGTGCAGAGGTTTTTGTTGTCAGGGAATGTGCATGCATACAGAACCGAGACTATAATTCCTTAAAATATCAATTCTTTGTAATTTCTCTCTTCTCGATTGTTGACTCATTGCTTGATCTAATCTATGATGTCAGTTAGATATGGATATGAAGTTTGCTATTTGAGTTTATTTTTAAGGAAGTTTAGTAATTATAAGAGAATTGTATGTTTACTATGTATATGGAACTTCTTCTACATGTGGAAATTGTCTAGCTTGTTTTACAAAGGGGATTGTGGAAGGAGGGGGGGAGGGAGGGATTGTTCAAAATATAACTCTTCATTGCCTTTTCATTCATAAATTCGATACCACTTATTTTGGTCTCTAATCTATAAATGGAAAAGGTATTTCTTCATAGATTAGATACCAAACCATTCATAGATTAGATTCCAACTTTTCTTGCAATTTGATACTTTATGTTTCAGGATGATGGTCTGGTTTAACTCCTTAATGGGCGTACTAGTGAGTTTCATAAGTTTCATTATTAATTGGTTAAACTGGGCCATTAAAACTATAAATATTGAATTACTGCTTCTCAAAGTTGAAAGCTAAAATTAAATCACCTAAAGACATAATTTACGAACTAGTTAGAACAAACGAAAAACTAGTTGGTTCTATCAGCTGTCAGATGAAACAATACCCTTTAGCAAGAAAACTATAAAGGCAGTAAGAACTTGAGATATTGGAGAATTTTATTAAGTACTAGAATCGGTAAATTGTAGCCATTAGGGAGTAGAAACTACACAAAGCCATGAAGCTTTAAAAATGCCAAAAGTTTACCAGTTGATTACAAGATTAATGAGAAAGCTTGAGTGACAGAAGAAATCTTTAATATTGGTATTTAATATCGATAAAAAGAAGAAAAAAAAAAAAAGAGGAAAGCCCATATTGTTACAGGTTTACGCCGATAGATGGCATATTTGTTGAGTAAGAAGTTTTTGTTAATTCTTTTTTTGTATCTTAACATTTAGTGTGTAAGAACGATTCTGTGACCTAGACGTGGCAATCAATTGTGAGAGGTGTCCTAACTTGCAACAGTCTACCTGAAGGGACAAAAAAAAAAAAAAAAAAAAGGTGTTCACCAGAAAGAAATGAGTTTTATTTGAAGAGAATTACACATATCAATTGACAACTCCATATCTCATAACACTGCAATAGGTTTGTAAAACATAAGTATTTTATATTTCATCAAACATTACATTGATGCTTCAGCCATTAGATTTAGACACCACTAAGTACTTTATGGAATACTATCAGAGATCAAGATAAGAATGTTGTTAATAATTTGCATAAAAAGCTCCCAAATCTGTATGTAGCTTATGTAAAAAATAAATAAACAAAGTCTTCCAAAGTCAGAATTCTTTAAACAATGTCTTTGATCCAAAATTGTTGGAAGACAGCTTCATTCTTTGAAGAAAAAACAATGATACAAGTATGAATATTGATGTTCCTGAAATTGCCAAACAAAAAATTTATTTAAAGCTGTTATTGCTTTCTAAGTCTATCTTTTACATTCAAAGCTAAAGATTTCTTAAACTTAGACAATAAAGTGCAGTTGTTCGGCAGCACAAATGATAAAGATATGTTGGCAGAATTAATTCTGGGTAATAAGAAAAAAATAGCTGACTGTTCTTTAAAAAAAAAAAAAAAAAAAAACTATTGTATTAGTAATTAACACTATTCACGAATTTGTTGCAACACTACCAAATTTTTCCGGCATGCAATGCCATTTGCATCAAAATGTAAACAAACATGAGTCACTGTTGCCACAGTGCGAATAATATAGTGGTTAAGACACTGGCTTAGCAACTAGGAGACCCAAGTTTGATTCTGGGCTAGCATTTTTTTAGATTAATTAAAAGAAATTTACAAACAGTTTTAATTAATCTGTCTTCTATTTCTTTATACAAAAATAAACATTTATAAAAATAATAAGTATGAGTGTATTTTTTTAAATATTCAGAATTACTTAAATTAGCATTTTAAAGACAATTTCAATTAAAATGATATTAATTTTCTTATGGAAAAATAAGCATATTTTCTCTTAATGCCTAAATTATAATTTAAAAAAAAGTTCAAGACGTGAAAGCGTTTTTCTTTTAAAAATTTAAATATTAGCTTTAATTAATATGTAATTCTATATTAGCTTTAATTAATATGTAACTCTTTTATTAATAAAAAAATAAATGTTTAAAAAATAAACTCCCACAAAAATAAATATTCAGTCACACAATACTTGAATTATAATTTTATTTTTAAGCAGGAAATATAATTACAAATATAACTTAAATTATGATAAATGTTACTTAAATTATTGGCATCATAAAAATATTTCATTAATTTTTTATTACATACAAGAAACAGAATGGTAAAACATTTCAAACAAAAAAGACATATTCTTTGGCAAAATTCATAAATAATGATTATCCCACAAGAGAAACTAAAAGAATTGATTAAAAAAAATATTTGTTTTTCTTTAGAAAATCAGGCAGTGCACAAAGCATATCATATGTTATTAAAAATTTTGAACCATCTGCCTATACATTCCATAACTTAAACACCTGCTTTCTACTTTTTTTCACTTCATTACTAACATTTTGAATGTTTATAGATATAATTTTATTTATTTCAGATCCAAAAAATTTAAAACTTTTAATGATTTTCAGATAAAAATAGTTATTTTGAAATATTTTTATAGTAAAATTATATTTATAATTATTTTAACACTTAAAAATTAAATTATAGTTATATAATTCAAGAATAATATACATGAACACAATTATTTTTTTTAAAAATAATTTTAAAATAAATAATTTTTAAGAGAAAATACATTTATTTTTTAAAAATAATTTATAAAAATAAGTATTATATTAATTAAAAACATTTTTAAATTGTTAATTAAATTTCTTCTAAAAATTAAATTTATTTTCCTAATTTGTAGATTACAATATTTATTTTTGAATAAAAAATGAAAGCATGAATTAAAACTACTTGTAAATTAAATTAATTTGAAATAAATAATTTAAAAAAAAAAGCAAAAATGCTAGCTTAGGATCGAACATGGGTCTACTACTTTCTACGCTAGTGTTTTAACCGCTATACCATTCGTACCTCGGCATCGACAACACATTATTAGTATATAAGCTATACAGAAAGTCTGTGGGCCATTCTTTCAATACTGCACTTTACTTTTTCATAAGAGAACATTCTAAATGTATACTACCTTCATACTAAATCTCATCTCAAACTGAATTTTCAACCTTGTTCCCTCTTCTTGTAAGCATAATAATAAAGAATGAAATTCTAAAATTTAAGCTGCTATCATATAAAAAGTACCAAGAAAAGGTTCTTAATTTAATATTATTGTTCTACAGTACAGTAAAAAATGAATAAAAATCAAATAGAATGAAAAATTAATAGCAAAAGGTGACATTTGTTGTAAATAATGTCTCACATTTTGAGGAATAATTATGTTTAAAAAGCATATGATTTAGAGGCATTTCAAATATAATGAGATGTAATATTTAGGAAGGAAGAAGAAGCCTGGTCATTTTATGCTACTATGAAATTTCCAGATTTATAGAGTAACTTGTTTTTATTGTTGGTTAGTAAAGCCAAGGCATTTATCTGAATAAAATGAAGACAACCTGATTACCTGTAAAGCAAAACAAGAGCCCAAATTGTAAAGTAATCTCTCAAAAACTTGTAGACCTTTGCCGTTCAAAAACTGTTTTACTGATTCATGGCTTTGGAGAGAATGTTGCAGTATGAAAAATCCTGCTAAGCATATGTTTGTCAGAATTTGAAGCCATAAGGATTCTAAAAACATATTTAAAAATAAAAATATAATTGATGATATAGTTTATTAGTATGTATTTTAAGATTTTGGCGGCATTTCAATAACAAAAACCACAACAAACAAAAATTTGTCATAACTTCAAACTATTAATGTAATAAACATATTCTCATAAATACATATAAAATATATACGATACATATTTTTAAATCTTATCATTATGAAAAAAAAAAAAAAAAAATCGAGCATGTCTTGCTCCATTCTTTTACAAAACTATTTTTTTAACTATTGAAAAAGATAATTAACTTTGTATCACTATTTCAGGTCAATGAATATATTTTTTATGACTAAATAGTAAGTTCATTACATGGTGGAGGACATTTTGTTGATAATGCTTGAAGGATTGAGAGAAAGCCATTAGGTGCTAACTACATTTATCAACAACTGGAAATGTGGAATTTCTGAAGAAAATGAATGGTTCATGAAATTTTCAGAATTAGAATAAGCTATTTAACTACCTAATCAATCATCTCTAAAATCCTTATCAATAAAATCTCGTGGAAAGGCTTTTCTAACCCAACAACTTTAAACCAATATCACATACATGTGGGAAGATAGGAGGGAAAAATGCACAGATATATAAAAAAATCTAGTATACTATTGTGAGTTACAATCAAAATAATTTAACATATAAATGTGACTTGTATATAAATAAAAATTTTCAAATCAATTAAATAGCAAAGCAAAAAGTAAACTACAAAAAATTGTATTAATTTATATATTATTTATTACTTGAGGGTTACTTTTTCGCTGAGCAGTATGAGTTTGCTAGCTTTTCTTTTTTAATTGGTGAAAGTATTGAAGTCTGAGACTGCTGCAGAAGTGATCGGTTGATAGGGCTCGTGAAACAGCAGAGCCTCTTACCTTTCTTTAGCATAAATTTAATTACTACATCATTTGATTTGATTTTAATAATATTCAAATTCATCAATAATATAGAATTTCGACATTTCCATCCTCAGGGGAGGGAGGATAAGATACTTGAAAGAATTTTCACAAAGAGAGAAACTTTATCTCTTTTAAGTGCTGTGAATTCCCTTTGTTTCAATCATAACCATGTTTATAAAGCAAATATTTTTTACTCAGCATCACAGTCAGCTGAAAAAGAAACACAGGCAATTCAACAAATAAAAATTATTATTATTATTATTTTTTTGCAATATAAAATTTAACAAACAAAAATGAAGAAATAATTTCAATAATAAAATAAAAGCTTTATCAATAAAATATTTGCAGATAAATTTGAATTATTTTTTACTCGGATACATTAAAGTGTCAGAAAAATGGTGCTTTCAAAATTTCTACAGTGCCATAATTCCGTACAATCTTACTTAAACCTAAGAAGAACATCAGACTTGGAGGGGAAAAACAAAACAAAACAAGTAGCTTAAAAATACAAAGCTTCTTAAAGAATATTAAATAAGCAATTCTAGTATCATATCAGAATAAAATGAAAGAAATTTAAAGGAATTTTTTAAACCAATTAATATGTAGCATCCTATTTAGAGAACAACTACATTTAACTTCTGTTAATTAAATTCATTCCAAAGGTTTTTTTTGCTTTACTTAAGAAATAGCTTGAAATAAGTACTTTTAAATTATTAAACAATTTCAACAAAATTTTGAAGTAAAAAATATCATTTAAATATTTTTTTAGTTTATTTGTTGATTTAATTTATTTTGTAGTTAATTCATGGAATTCTAAAGCAATCAGGTGGAGGTGGAGAGGTCAATATTTTACTGCAATTTAACCATTTTTAAAAAGAATTTTAAATCAATTAAATAATTTTTCTAAAAAAATTAAAAATCTTTTTTTCCCCCTTAACAGAATTTTACTTAAAAACACTAAATCAAAATAAATGTTAGCATAATTTGAAATAAATTTATTACCTATGTCAATCTTACATTGCGTATTAAAAGGTTAAATAGCATCAGTAAGTGCACTCATTAAATAAGATCACAGCAGACTTAAAGATAGATATAAAACTATTAATTCATCATTAATCTTCCTTGAATTTGTAGCGACCAAAGAGAAAATAATGTTCTAACTAAAATTTTGTGTCAAAAATTTTTTGACTAGCATTTTAAGTAATACTCCTATTTTAAAACATCTAGATTTGCTTTTTCCTTCCCATAGAAAAAAAAAAAAGAATTAGAATTTATAATAGTTTTTAATTGATTGTTTTGGATTATATGTATACAGTATGCCTGTGCTACATAATCATTGAATGCTATAACTTTTAATCCTTTGCAGCTGATTCGTCACAATCTGCTGTAACTTAGTTTCCATACTGTGTATAATATCTACATAATTTTGATATTTTTCAATTCTGAATCATTTAATAAATTACTTTTAAATTACAGATATTCTCAAAATAATGAAGACTTTCAAATACCAAATCCATTTTATCATCTGATTGAAAATCTGTCAATTTATTTTGATTGCTGGTGGGAAAATTTCACTTACCAAGATTTGCATTTCAAATATAATTTCACCTTCCATTTCTTTACTTTGAATGAAATAGACTGGCAAATCATATAACTGAAATCAAGTTTCGTTTTGTCACATAATCAATAAGATTAATACTCTGTCTCAATATTCTGTTTTCATTCATACTGGATCTTATGTAAATTTCAATCATTTTTAATACATGAAATCAAAATAAAAATTAACCCTTGCAACTCATAAATTTTAGAGAGCCATACAGGCCAATTTTTTTAAAAAGATGCATGTAAAAATTTAAATTCAAAAGATTTATTTAATTAGACAAATTAAAGAATTGGATTCAAAACAAAACTGCATTAAAATTTATTGCAATACTTATTTCTTTTCTAGATATTTTGAAACTATTTTTTCAACATTAAAAATTATATAAGTTGATAAATTTAAAGTTCTTTCACCTAATTAAATTAATATAACTAATAAAATGGACAAATCAGAATTTAAAAGTTAGCAAGCATTTAATTAAATAAAAGTAATGGGAAAATAATAACTTTAGCTAATCCTCTTTCCGAGTTTTTTCCGTAATTTACCAGATATGAAAAAAAGTGGAAGTATTTCTTTCCACAACTGTTTTCTAGCAAATAAAAACAGAAATACCACTCTTTCTCCTGATTATTTGTCATTAAAAAATATCAAAAATCAGTTCCATAAAACTGCAAACATGATCAAACAAACGCCATAAAATGCATAATAAAAAAAAAGAAGATGCAAATCTACTCGTTCACAAAGTTACAATGTACAAATTGTCAGTTCGCAAACAAGCATAACAACTAACAACTCTCATAATGTCAAATTAGCAACAAAAGAGTTCTTCTTGAATATCTTTTCATTTGCACAACAAATCATACTGATCTAAAATCTTATTTTTATAATGATCTTTTTTTCATCTCTTTGAAATATGCATATTTACAAATGTTAGTAAAAAAAAAATGATGGAAATAAGAGCATCTTAGCTACAAAATACCTCCAAATTATTTAACAGAGCTGAAATCTGAATTTGTTGATCTAAAAACAGGCATTTTTTGTTTATAATAAAAAATAATCTTTCCTAGTCTACATAAATGTTAAACTATCAGCATTCCCGAGTTTTAATATCCTCTCTTGTATGACATAATCCATTATATTAGTTTTTAAATAATGTATTTCCTCTAAAATATTAAAGAATAATATCACATCTTAAAAATCCAGATTTGAAAAATAAAAATTCATGACATATCTAATTTATAAACAGACAAGCTTATGTTTAATATGTGAATTATATTTATTGAAAAGCAATATATGAGAAATTGAGACTGCATTACAGAGAAATATTTCTTAAGAACAGAATATACTCAATGAAGAGCTAAATACAGGTCTTTAATCAGTTCAGAAAAATAATGCAACCAAATTTACAATACAGGTTACAACATATTCATAATATTAAACAGCATTATTTTTACATCATCTGTAACATAGTAAAAATATTGAATAACACTTTTATGCTGATAAAATAATCTTTATTCTTAATCTGTAAAATTTGTATGTCATTTAACAAAACTCATTCATTTCATTTTAAATGTACTACAAGAAATGAAATCGAAGTAATCTTTACAGAACATCATTTTATGTAAAAGTTAATAGATATAGTTTCATTAAAAAAAAATACTCAGCTATAATATTAACTGGACTTCATAAACTGTAGTTTACAGACCCCAAAGCAATTTGCTTAAAATAATACTGAAATCAGATAAGTTTTAACAGAATTTCAAATTTTATAATTTCTTTCTTTCTCTCTATATGTGTGTGTGTATCTGTATAATTGACTATTCATTTGTTTGAAATGTATATAATGTCTCGCCTTTTCATTTTGACTGAAATGAACAAAATTTGGAAGAGCACAGAATGTACTTTTTATGTCTCTCTGCTATTGCTTCTAAATATACTAAACATAATTTTACACCATCTTAAAAATCTGTTTCTCTGTGATGTAAATTTCATTTCTGCACACTTATTTCTCTAATTTTAATCAACTTTAATTTAAATACAATTTATAACAAAACCTTTTTACTATAGTTTTAATATAAATCAAATAATTGCTATTTAAATTCGGATTGAATTCTAAATTAAGCGGTTAAATACAAGAATTCAAAGACTGGACAATGTAAAATAGAGGTAGTATTTTCGGGTACAGAAGCAAGACAAAAATAATCTTTCATTTTTTTATTCATAATATTTATAGCTGAATTTATTTTCATCTACAATAATTAATGTTGCATTTACTTTTAACTTTCAATTCTGGAATTGAGATTATTATTATTTATTTCAGAATATAAAAATCATTAAAAATAATTTCGGTACTTGTGGATATTTACGGATCCTAGTTTACCCCGAAGCTGTAAAAAATAAGTAACATAATTTCAAATTGATCAAACTTTATAATAGATATTAATAAAACATATTTGAAACAAAGCACTAATAACAATTTAATTTGTACTGAAATGTTCATGTTATAAGAAAATAATATTACCCAAATTTCCAAAATATACAAACGGTGGGTATCGGTTCTGTTTCAATGGAGAATGAGAAGATAGAAATAAAACTAACTGACCTAATGTAAAAATACAACAACACAAAACAGTAATACACATTAAAATAGCCGTAGTATCTTTAAAAGACATGTCCACAATTGTTTACGTAAACAGGACAAATTTACATCGCTGAAAATTGTATAAGACCACCCACAAAGTATGAAAGAGAAAGCCCGCGGATGAACATTCACGTTGATTGATTGATTGAAATGAAATGAGAATACGATTTTTGGCAACAAAGGTCGTTATCCCCTATACCAACTTCGTTTTCACTCATTTCTGTAGACAAGATAAACTGCAATTTTGAGTGGTTTGTAATCGAGTATAGCAAGTTTCACTGAATCGTTCTCGAATGAGAATAGCTAGATCCACACAATAGTTCGCTACCGAACATTTTCAGATAATAACAATTGGATCAGTTCGCTCACTTAGATCTGTTTGTTTCGACTCGTTCTTCCGCTGTACATTCACTATAACTGTGGGTTTCTTACTGATATGTTTTTGTTTGTAATAAGAGGTTCAGTTTTTCAAACACTTCTAATTTGTATTAAGTATGTCTGAATCCGTCAGTCTTGAACCTTTGAAACGTAAATCTTTAGAAGAAATTGCTCCTGCTTCTAAAAAGGTTAATCGTAAGTTAATTGCAACATTTATATAATGTACTTCGTTAAATATTTTGAAATGCACAAAACAATGCTTTGATTTAACTAAATTCTCAACAGAATTTTTCTATTTATTAGTGTTTCGTACACCGTTTGTTTATAATGGTTCGTTTAAAAGGAGTATACATGTGTAAATATTTGTAATCCGCTTATAATTCTTTCTTATTTTTTCTTGATTTACGCACATTTTAGATATTTGCTCATGAAATTGCTGTATTTCTTTTTCTTTTAGATTCTTTAATTGCTGTTGTTGAGATTTCTTTTCGGAATTTGCAGCATAAAGTTCTTCCTGTATCATTAATATTTCATAAGACATGAATATATATATATAATATAGTTTTTTTTATGAAATCAAATGTTGATTACTTGTAGTCTCCTCGGAACCTTTAAAGTATGCAGATAAATGGGACATTCGTCTTCAATTGCCCATCTGTACGTGCATATACTTGCGATTGTGTTTTAAGGGATTGTCACATCAAAACTCACTTAAAAAACTTTCTTTCTCGTTTTTATATTTTATATTGTTATACTATTTTAATAATTTAGTTAATACAAGCTTTATTTGGCTTCAAAGTGTATTTCTGGTAATTTTTTCTAGAAATGAGATATGATAATGAAGAAATGATAAACATTTACTGGTATTATAATTTTATTATTTAAGTAAAGGAAGAATTGAATTGGTTTACTAAATGAGCATGTTGCAAAAATACATTTGCTGGCAGTCAAAAGACAATAAAAATCCTTTAAAAATTTTTTTTCAAGGTTAACTTGTTGTGGAGAAACATTGACAAAGACATTTGTGGTAGTAGAATTCTGGTTTATCATTTTTTATCTCTTGAAAGTTAAAAAAAGGACCTGAGAGTGACTCTAAATTATATTCCACTAAAAGATATGCCAACCTTGTGAAAGCACCTAGAACTAACCAATGGAATTTATATATCTGTAACATATCATGTCAATTCTCAGATGTAAATTTATTACATCTGTATCTCTTCTTTATATATAAATATTTTGAAATATAAAGAAGAAGAAATATTTATAGAAGAATCATATAAATGCGGAACTGATTGTCAAAATACTTTCACTACTTTTATTCAAATTCATGTGAAAGTACTGAACTTGAATAAAAAAATTTATGTGTGATTTCATATTTTTTACATTTTTAATTTTATTCTTTAATATTTGAATCTATATACAAGCTTATTTTATAAGTACCAAAGTCGTTACTATTAATTGGTGACATTTAAGTAATCTATGACAAATATAAAATTTCTATAATATAATTAAAGTTGCTTAATGCCCATTTTGTTTTGTTTATTTATGTATTAATTTTTTTATTTGTGGGGAAAAAATTTGCAATTTGGGAGATAATTGTGTTTAACAAAGTATTTATATTTCTAAGTCATTTTTGTACAAAGAGGAATTGCTTTGCCTAATTCTTCTATATTAGCTTTTATTTCACTCCTTCTGTTATTTAATAAAATCTATTTTATTAATTCTAAATATTATATCATTGAAATAGTTATTAAATTCTTATTAATTTAAACTTGTTTTGAAGATGTAAGAATAAATTAAAATTATTTTTATTTTCTTCTACAAGCAATTTCATTGATTTAAAAAAAAAAAAAAAACTAAGAATTTTGAAGGAAGGGGAAGAAAATAAACTTGTTTTTTTTCCCTTCTCATTTTTGCCTAAAAATAGAACCCTTAAAGTGTTAATGATCTTATTATTAACATATTATTAAACATTCTTTCATTGTATTCAATCACCAGTTTAAATCAATAAATGCTTTATCTAAAATATCACTGCCAAAGCTGATTTTGTGATTCCAAACAATAAAGGCTGATGAAGCTTTTTTTTCCCCTTTTTCTTCTTGTGCAGTTATTTTTTAATCTTGCATGTTGTTGATGACTTATATTAAATATTTTTAAAAAACTTGATACACATATATTTTTTAACTATATGATTAATGCAATTACCTATATATATGAATGACTATATCACATTCATTTGTATCTTCTTTGACAACAGTAAACTGACTTGCTCTGTAGCTAAGTAAATAATATATTTGATTTTTACTAAACCAAAATTATCTGAAATTTGAAAAATTCTTGTTTTCCCTTTATTATCTAAAATATATAATTGGATTCAACCACTTATTCTGGAATGATACTGTTAAGTCATTTTGATCCTTTCCATTCAAATTAAAATTCTTCCATTTCTAGGAGAGAGGCAACCTACTCTAAGCCATGCTCTCTATAGATCTTGAGACATTTGAGGCCCATATACTATCTGCTGTTTTCAATTCAGTTGGTAATTTTCAAAATAGTATGTATCAAAATGACTTCACATTTGCAATAGAAGATGTAGGGTGTAGAAAATTTCCAACTTTTCCCTCCAGTATTGAGTTCAAGGAATCAATTTTATTCATTCTGTAACCTTTATTACAATTAAGGATATATATTCTGCTGATTACATTTTTGATATAAATTTTTAATTAAAGTTAAAATATATAAATTTAGAAGGTTTTGTTTTGGGAAAAAATACTGAAAAGGCAATTACGATTCCTTTACAGCTTGAAGGGTTGTTATCTTTTGACCAACAAGATAACTGTTTGATAATTGGCTTTCACTTACAACTTTTTATCAATATTTGCAAAATTTATATTCACTACTCTTTTCTCTTCAGTGAGCAGTTAAAAAAATTTTTTTTTATTGTAATAAAAGTTTTTGCTTTTAGGAATTTGGCTATTTGTTTAATATGTAGTAATGTGATGATTTTAATTTTGTTAATTTTTATATAATGCAATAATGCTTTTAGATTACATGATATGTTATTCTGCTATACTTAATGTTTTCTGTAATATCTGTGAGTGTTAGTTCTTCCATCAAAATTTGAAAATTTATTTTTGAATTTGAAATACTTGAAGAACAGTTCTGGAAATAGGGTACTTGTGTATTAATTGGTGAGCATTAGTTATGAAAGTGTAATGTGCAATCTTTGATGATTAATCTTCAGTATGCAGTTAAAATACAAATAGATTGTATTTGTCTTTTGTAAACATGCTTTTATAGTGATATTATGTAGATGTTATTTCTTCATTACCATGTCTTACCTATAAATTTATATTAAAAATTGTTATTCTTTGAATTTTATTTGTAAAATGAAAAATAAAAAAATAAAATACAGCTTGTACTCAGCTTGTTTGTACTCAAATTTGTATGAAAACACATGTTCATATTTTAATAAATAAAGATACTTTTTATTTAGTTAAAAATGTCGATGCTTCAGAATGAATCGATTATTAGAATAGTCTAATAGAATTCTTGGATAATATGACCAACCCATGCTAAATGTGTATATATGCAGAATTTATGTGTTAACTCTTATCATCCTATATGAAATACCTTCCTGTGTAATAGCTGTCTTGTGTGGAAAACAGTGACAGTGCACAAATTGCAAAATGAATGACATGATTTTATTCACAATTAGAGAGTCAGTGAAATTGTCCTATTTTAGAATTCCTTTTGGAGTATAATGGATGGTATTTTTGAATCTAATGAACACATAGTTATTAAAAAAAGGCTTCTGTGTATTAACTTTATGCTATGAGCAAATTTATCAAATTGTACTAATGAAAGGTTTTATTTGCATGATATTTTCGATGATTAATTGCTAGCATCTTTCAATACTTGAAAAATCTATATGTTAAGGTAGCAAAAGAAAGTCTCAACCTTCTTTTTGTTCCCATATTTGCAATAATTATATAGTTAAGTTCAACTCCAACCCATAACTTTTTGGTTCCAATTTAAGGTATTCTTGTGCTAATAATATTATCTAAAGAATGATTTGGAACTGAGCTAAATTTATTGATTTAATCGAGAAGTCTATGATTTCAAATGAGATAAAATTTGGCTCTGTGAAAATGCCTTTTATTTATTTCTTCTGTAAACTATGTAATATTTCATAAATGGGCATAGCAGTTTTGCAATTTCTTTCAGCTTTTGGATTTTTTTTAATGGATATATTTAGAATGACTAAATCTTCTGTCAAAACTAAATTTTCCTTTAATAACAAGCACCAAATGTGTAAAATATTTTTATGATTTTTCGGAACTTATAATAAAAAAATTACTGACATAAACATCTGATAGGTAAAAATAGAAAAATTCTTTAAGAAAAAAAGATATTAAATTATAGTTTATTTCTGTATCTTTACATATGGTATTTACTTTTTATTTAAACTACCACTGTTAAGTATCAATTTTTTTTTTTTTTGCTTGATTAGAATATTTAATTTCAATTCAGTGAACATAAAATGTCATTCCGAAAATGTGTGTATTTATACAAATTTGCATTCATGTATTCTAAAATTAAATTTATGCAATTTTTATTACTATTTAAGAGATGAGCATTTGATATACTTGAGCTTTTATGATTTTAGACATCTCAAGTTAAATCTGCGTTATTTTAAATGCTGAAGAAATGATTAGTAATTTTTTTTTAATCTTTTGAACTCCCCATTTCTTGTCGCCATAATTAATGCACTCTGCTTCATTAAATGCAGAAGTTTTAACCATGAAGTAAAAACAAAAAGCAATTTTATAATAATGAGTGCCACATTTTAATATAGATGGATGCAAAATAAGTAATGATTGATCCTGTAAAAATTGTTATAGAATTGGAGGCAACCACAGCTATTATTTTTCTTGTGTAGAAAATGGGTTAAATTAGAAGCTAAAAAGAATGTTATTTGTCTGCATTTAAAGAAATCTCCTGTCTGAATCATTATTGAATCTGTTTGAAAAGTTTTTTCATTTATTTTCTTCACAACATAAATATATATGTAATAATTTCAAATTAGTTATGCTCTTAAAATAATTTTCTAATTGGTTTAACACCATCTTCACTGTAATTTTAACTTAAGAATTGAAAATACTTTTAATTTTCACTTGGAATCAAAACACTGAGGTCCTTTGATCAAAATCCTTTCTCATGCTTATTCTTTTTTCCTTTTTGCTTATTTACTCAGTTTGTCTGTCTGCCTTTACCATGGCTTGACAAAGAAATTTTGACAAAAGCTGAAAATTGGATTATATCTAGGAAATTCTGATAAAAAGCATTAAAACATTCATCTGCTTTTTCAATTTAAATTTTGCATATATATAGTAGAAAAAAATGACTGCACATGTATCAAAAAAAAAAAAAAAAATCAAAATATTAACTGGAATATTTTATTATTTTGTAATGCTTCAATTTTGTCTTTTATGTTTTTTTAAAGTTTGCACAAGTTGCTGTGAAAAAAAATTTGAATGTAACATCTTTCCTCTTTGAAATTTTGAAGAGAATATTCAGACATAAATAAAGGCTATATATATATATATATAATATATATATAGCCTGCTATATGTTCAAATTATTATCTAACAAAATTCTAAATAAAGCATTTTTATAAAACGTATTATAGTATCAAATGCAAATATCGTAAACATTAGTATTAAAGGTTGGCACTAGTACAGTAAAAGTTGGTACCAATATAAGAAGTTTATATAGTGATATCAAAATGTGAATAGTAATCATCAGTAAATCATAAACTAAGTTTCAGTACTGTAGGTACTTATCAGTGATATTTGATGCATCAAAAGTGAATATTTATGTTTAAAAAAAAGAATTCAAATCTAGGAATCCAAAGTGAATCTAGAACTTTGGAGTATAAAATTGTATGAAGAAATATCTTGAAAAATTTAGTGAATTCAATAGTCGTAGAAATTAAATTTAAAAATTGTATTCACATAATAATTTTATTGTTGAAATTTATTAAAAAATATCACCAATCTCTAGAGAGAAAGAGGCACCAATACACATTCCCAACTTTTTGTTTATGATAGGTAATGTGGGTATCATAATCAATTATTTGCAATCTTTCTAGGGTATTTGCATTGGACTGGTCTCACTAGATAACATTCACACATCCCCTGTTTCACCAGCCTGATCATACTATCCTTGTCTGGAAAAAATGACTGAGAAGTTTTATTGTGGCTGTCTGTATAAATTAAAATTACGTTTCCTTTTGCAGTCTAATCTTGTTTTTTAAAAGCAACTGTTTGCCGAAAACTGGAATACTCATTTTTGCATCTTTGTTTCATACTTTCTCTTTCTCTTAAAACAATATATAATATATATTTTACTGTTTGTTTTAAACCATATACATAATTTACACAAATATCCTGCAAGATCATAGAAAGAGAGTTTTGTGTTCTGATATATAATTTAATGGACTATTATTCATCACTACTTCATATTCACATACAAAACACAGTTTGTGATAGATTAAAGAAGAATATCCTATGTTTTTTTTTTTCAATAAATCTTTAAGGATGACAAGTAATACTAATTCAATATTTCATACCATGGTGGAATTAAGATGGATTAATATACCAATGGATATGGTTCTACAAACTCTTCTTGAATTTTAATCTAATCTAATAATCTTAGAGAAGTATTCAGTACATTGAGATTTGTGCCATTGTCAGAATATATGAGAGATACCTGTCCTCTTTATGCAATAAATCTTTACGTAGCTGAAATCAAAACATTTTTGCTTAGAGATGGTATCAATTATAAATGTATAATCCAGAACACAAGTGAAACAAACATCGTAGCTGGATTAAATTCCTATATTTGAAAAATAGCTTAAATTTTGGTTTTATCTTGAGAAAGAGATTGAAAAGGAATTTTTAAATTTTAACTTTTGTTTTATATCAAAGATGAAGCATTCTCTTGTTAGATTTATTTCAGAAAGTGCTTTTTCTTTTTAAAATCCAGAAATTTTTTTCATAAAACTTTTAAAAGAAGAAATGTTTTAGTACAATTATTTGGATATAATTTTATAAATCTTTTTACCATTGGATGTTCTGAAGGTAAAATCATTGGAGAAACGAATCCTTACGCATCATCTTTATTTGTTCATCTGAACTTCAACCCTAAATTTCCTCCATCATCTTCATATATTTCAAAATTAAATAGAAAATTGTTAAAATTACTTTTTTTTAAACAAATTTTCATTTGCACTGGAAAAAAAAGTTTTACTTATTCTAAAGATTTATTTCTAAGTAATATTCCTAATTTTTATCAGATTTCTAATTTGATTCTATAATATATTAACTCAGTGACTTATTATTTTTAAAATCGGCTCGAGATGCAGCTGATTCAAATTTTGTTATTTTCAGTAAGAACTAAACGTCATTTTCCCTCAACTTTCTCATTTATGTTACTAAGTTGATAATGAATCTTGATCTTATTGCGTGTCTTTTAACTACATGAGTATTGTTGTCGAGTGAATCTGAAAGTAACTCTCAGAATAATTATTTTAAACTTATTTCACTGAATTGGTCCCATTGTAACTGCCATCAATTCAAGATGTGATCTTTTTCAGTGGGATTATCTAAAGTAGGGGTTCTGAAATTTTTAAACATTGCAATCCACTTTTTAAGAACAAGTCTATAGGTGCTCATTTCAATTTCATGTTGAATTTTTTCAGAAATGAACAAGTATTCTTTCTATAAGAAGTCCCAAAGAAACCTCTTTATTTGATTTTAAAAATAATTTTTACTAAATTATTTCAAATTTGTGGTTTATTGAGAATTTTAAATCCTCATTACATTCTCTCAATGTATCAAAAGATATATATTAATTTAAGGTCTTATCATAATTCACCAAAAATTGACTTGTGATCTGCCAGTAGGTTACCATTCACAGTTTGAGAACCCCTTATCTAGAGCAATTGAATATTTGTTTGTGAAAACACTTGCTGAATAAGGCATATTACTGACATCTACAATAGTATTAAAGCTTAGATGAGCTATTTCTATAGCATGCAACTATTTTGGGAATTTTATACTCTTTAAGTATAAAATTCCCTTCTTTGGGGCATTTAAGAAATTTCTTCTTGATTTCAGTGATCACTTCAAGCATTCTAAGGTTTTAATTAATTGTAGAAGAATTTTAGATTGGTTGTAGCAGAGTTAGGGGGGAAAATCCCATTAGATCAAATACATTACTAATAATGAAAAGAGTATTTCTTGATAACTGGAGACTCTATTAATAACAATCTAAATATTAAAAGCAATAAGGAAAACCAGTGAACTAGACCCTAATCACTAGAGCAACTTTGAGTTATCAACCTCAATAACTGGGCTGATTTGACAATTTTGCCACTTTGAAGGACAGCTAATCAGAATGCTTGCTCTCTATATATTATACAACTATAATTTTAAATAATTTAAACTTATATTATAGTTTTACTTATAATATTGTAATTATAAGTAGAAGTTTTTTTATACTTTTGTTGTGATAAAATGTTGATTGACCTGGCTAAATTAATCTGGTTTATATTAATTGCCTTTTCTAGCTATAATAATATTGTTAATAAAGTCATGTCGATAAATTTAATGAAGTATATCTTATCAAAACAAAAGAGAATTCAAATTGAAATTAGCATTGCTTTCTAGTAGAATATTCTGTTAGATTAATTATGCTTGGAAATGGGAAAATAATGATAAATTCTTTCCTATTTTTGGGGTGGGAGATCTATCTAAGTTTCCTTCTGCAACTTCTGTTGGAAATAAAAGCCGAAGGGGCAAATGACATTTGATAACTTATCTAGGTGTCATTAATTTTCGTATGTAATAAAACCTAGTGAAATAAGTACAGAAATTGTGTCTGGATGCTGATTCATTTGTTTTGCCAATTGCTGTATTGTTTTAAGCATCATAATTTTTATATTCTGTCTCACTGCAGATCTAAATTTTATATCTTATGTCTGTTTATCATATGCTAAGTATGCATAAAAAATTATCTAATTCTTAAAAAATGAATAAACCTCAGTGTTTTTATTTTTATATTTCAGTCTTCTTTTTATCTTCAGGGGAAAAAAAGGGGAAAAAAAATGATATTAATTCTGTAAACTGTTTTGATTTATTTTGACTGTGAATATGGTAACTCAACAAAATGCTTGAAGGATAGTAGTTTGACTTATTATGAAAATTATAGATTTCTCTTACCCTCTTTACTTATCTATGATGCGTTATATGAAATATGCTGGATTTGGGATACAGGAAAGAAAATGAAAGATAAAACATTTGCAGTTTTTATTTTAAAAAATGGAGAGAAAACTAAAGCTTTATTTTAAAAGAAAGAAATATTTTAAGATTTTGTTTTTCTGCAATATAAAATTAAAATAGTCATTATTTTGTTATTCATTATATAATCAATCTTGGCCATATTTATAAGTTTCAGCGATTTTATATTGTTCATATATTTTTCTCTTTTTAGAAAATAATCCAAGAGATAAAAGCAGGAATTGTCCTTATTTAGATACTATCAACAGGTAATTTTTATAATTATAAGCTTACTTTTACTTTTATAGATTCTTCTATTTTTTATAATCATTTTTTTTAGTTCCGAATAGTATGAAGATGTATATTTAATAAAATTTAATATGAATAATAGTTTTTTTTCCAATTTGTTAGCTATTGAAATTCTCAGCAATAGCTGACATTACCAAATATTCACATTGAATAGTCGCTGTCATAATAATAAAATAGTACTATGATGATAGTAATGGAATTCCAGCTGCTGAGTGTTATTTTTTTCAATGTGCAAATTGACTCATAATCAAGCATCTTTAATTAAAAAATTCTCAAAGATAAAAAACAAACAAACATTTTAAATGTATGCAAGATAAAAAAATCTGAAAAAAAGGCACATTTTTTTTAATAAATTTTATTTGTACAGCTAAAAAAAACTGTGATGGTAAATTTAGGATTTTTGATTGTTGGAATCATTTTTCTAGTTTTTATTTCAGGAAGAAATCTTTTTCACATTTTAGTAGTGGCCATAGATTAATGATATTAGTTCTAATACTTAAAGAAAATATTCTTTTTCAGGAAAAAATATTTGCTTCTAGAAATAAGTATTAAGATTACTCAAATGAAAAGAGGACTTTTGTTGTTGTGTAATCTTGTGGGTACTATCTTTTCTCATCATTTTTAAGAAAATAATCACTTGATCACAAAAGTTAGAAAATTGATGCTTGGTTCCTTGTACAATAAAGAACTTTTGGAACAGCTAGAAACAGTTGTATGTTCAATTATACAGCTATGTTTTGCTGTGCATAGGCCATTGGAAATGAATGCAAAAACAAATTTTTGAAAGGATGGTGCTACTCTAGGGCCCTTTAGCACATCTGTTATATCTTGTGTGCATATCGTCAATTCTTCCTGGGTTCTTTTTAAAATAGTTACATTTTGTTAAAAAAAAAATCAAGAATCGCAATTGTAAGAATCACAATTTAAAAACGTCAAGTTTTGCTCAAGCTTATATTTATTTACTTAGTGGTCTCTATACTAGTTTGAAATGCATAATATGATTTATTAAATTAGATACCTCAAACGACACCTAGTTCACCAGGAATGTTATATTTGATTTTAAGTAAATTGTTTTTTATAACTTCATATTCGTGATTCCGTCAAAATGTCTGAGATTAAACTCATTTTAATTATCTTGCATATCCTGCATTCGTTGCATACATGAACTTTTCTAATGGGCACCGGTCAAATAATATCATGATACTATTAAAAATGTAGTTATCTAATTCGTCTTTTAAATTTTGCAATTTTTTTTAACTCTTAGTATTTTATAATGATTTCAGGAATGTACTGGATTTTGATTTTGAAAAACTTTGTTCCGTCTCTATCTCTCGGATCAACGTATATGCTTGTTTAGTTTGTGGAAAATATTTTCAAGGTATATGTATTGTTCTTTGTTTTTTTACTTTTTAAAAAGAATGATAAAAGATTGTTTTATATTCTTTCTATACAAAATTATAGCTTATAATTTTTAAAAAGAATTATTAAAACTTGATGAATGAACTAAAAATAATTTTCTTTTTGCAATTTACAATAGTGAAAAAATGTTTGATTTCAATTAAGTCGGTAACGTTGAATAAAAGAATAAATAACACTTAACATTTATAAAAATTTTAAAACCAGTTTTTATGAAAGCATTGTTGTATTGTAAAGAAAGAATAACAAATCAAATTAATTAACTGATATGGAATTCAATGATTGAAAAAAAATGCTTTGTGTGTATCTAGATCTTATCACTTCAATTGAAATTGTTTTCTTTTTAATTTATCATCTAGAAAGGTAGCTATTACAGTAGACTCTTAATTTTTTTGTGCAGCTAAAAAAATTATTCATGTTAAATTGTGGAAGTTTGATAGAAACTAAGCATGAAATTTAAGTTATTCCGAGTATTTCAAAATTGAACAAATTTTTAGTGTATTATTTGTGATTTTATATTTCCTTTCAATTAAGTTAGACATTATAAAACTTATCTCAGAATGTATACAATTTTCTCTTATATTAAGAAAACAGAAAATGCAAATAAAAACAAATTTTGGTATTAATCAAGATTATTTGTTGCTTTTAATGGAGTAGAAAATGAATGTTTCTTAAATTCCAAAAAATTTTGTCTTTTCATTACATGGTTTGTGCCCTTCCACCAAATTAGGTCGGATATTACAAAGTGTATTCAGTATGCGAAAGCTACAAGTCTGTCGATTAGGACACCATCAAAATAATGAGCAATAAAAGCTTTTTATTCATTTGTAAATTTTGCATTTGTTTGCAGTTAAGATAATATGTCTGATTGTTATCTGATCCAAAGAGCTAAAATGAATTATTAGGACATTTTTTCATTTTTTATTTAATTATTCTGATCAATAATAGTGTCATCAAAATGGTAGTTAGGTGAAAATTTTTCAAATTTAATATTATTTATGCCTTGTTTTGAAACAACCTGCTGGTGGTTTAGCAGTAACCCTTACAATTTTGAACCATAGTCAGATGATGAGCTGGCATCTCTTTTTCCACAAAAACAGTGTGGAACATTTATCAGATATAGCAGGTACCAGGGCACATATTTAATGGTACTTCAAGCCTTGAACTCCCTTTCCTTATTGTGAGGAGATCCAGGTTTAAAGAATTCATCTTACCATAAATTATCATTATCATCAAATGACCATTAGATTATGATCTGGCAGTACGACAAAATCTAACCATCTAATTATTTTTAAAAAATGAAGAAAAAAATTAATTTAATAATATATAATTTATATAGTATATATATTTAAGAATTTAAATATTTAATAACATAAATAACAATTTTTTGGATTTTTTTTAAAAATTTTGTGTAATAAGTGCATCTTGATGTCTGGATCTATCTTTAATAGAGGTATTAATTCTTTGTGATGTAGTACAACAATATCTGCCTTGCCTTTTTCAATATTTTTTTAAAGTTTTTGTCATTTTACAGCTCAAACTTATTTTCATGGATATTTGAATGTTTTTAATGTATAAAGAAATTACAGTACCTCCGAAAATGTATTAAAATATTTTTGAAATAGTCGTTGTTCCTTATTATGTGATGCATCTCCAAAGATGGGATCATTGCTGTGACTCCGAAGTTGTCTGGTGCCTTCACTTGTGTTTTCTTTTTTGGTGCTCTTTGACCTTGAATGTTCGAGATAAGAGGCAGAGAGAGCTGAGGCGATGCCATTGAATGCATGCAGAAATAAAGAGATTTTGTTGAAATTCATAATCTGTTGAGAATCATTTGTGAAAATTTATAGAACCGGCAAATAAAGTTAACAATCATGCCTTTTTGATAATCAGATTCTTTTTTTTATTTGTAGTGTAATCAGCGTTATCATGACAATGGGAAAATACAGGGAATTTTAAGTTAGTTCCTTTTTTTTTTTTCCACATATAAAAAATTCCAATCTTAGAACATTGCAAGAATAAAAGGTCGTAGCTATAGCACCAAAAATAAAACAACTGTATAATCGTGGAAACTCTCACCGTTTTTACTTGTTCCCCATTTTTTTTCTGTACAGATAAGTCTAATTTCAATTTCAGACACAGTTGTTCTCTTTCCATGAGGTTCCAAAATTGCAACTAATGAGAATCATGAGATTGCTGTAACTGCGTGAGAGAATACAATATCTTTGGCTTATACTTATTCAGTGTAGATTAGAGATTTTTTTTTAAACGATGAGTTGCTCAAATTCCATATTTAATACAGAATAGATATATAAAAATATGAATTTTGTCTTTGCTGAATAAGTTAGAACAGTTTCATAAAATCACTTTAAAAAAAATAAATATGGGAAAACAGGTGCATATTAGTCATGCCAAAGGAGGAAAACATACAAAATTGCACGCTAATTCAAAAAATCATAATTTATATTGGACTTTGTACATAAAAGGAATACTGGAGAAGAGAACATGTAAAATTTGAAGTCCGAAAATGAGCCGATTTCGAACTTTTTAGTGCAAGAACGATCATTTAAAGCTGAACTCTTATATGTTCAATGATAGTGAAATAACCAAAAAGTGTACTTTATGATGTTCAAAAATGTACACTATTTGTTACAAATTAGCACCTTTTTTTCAACAATCCCTTACAAAATCTTTAAAGAATAAAAAAATTGTAATATGTTTTGAACCACATTTCACAAAAATATCAAATAGATTTTATTGTAAGATGCTTATGTGAATCGACTAATACGATCTTCACTAGATGTTGAATTCAATATTTTTAAAGCATACTACTGCTCAAGAATTGTTTGAGAATTTTTAAGAAACTGTATCAAATTTGGACTTACAGTTACTTTTGCAAATTAATATGGGTGGACCAAATGTAAATTAAAATTATTTTTTTTTAACATTTCAAAGAAGTACTTTTGAACGAAAATGACTAAAATTCTAGATCTAGGTACTTGTGGACTACACATAATCCATTGAGGGTTTCAGTATGAACATAAATCTACTGAATGGAAAGTAGATATTATTCTAAGAGCAATGTATAGAATATTTTTAAAGATAGTCCAGCTAGACAGACCGATTTCATGGAAGTTATTGGTTCTTTGGAATATTTATTGAAGTTTTGTTCTTTCCCCATTTAGAAAATATCAGTATTTGCGAAAGTATTCCAAAAGTTTCTGACAACATAAAGAAATACATAGATTTCAATAAAAAAAATTTTTATGAGTGTTAATATGATAAATGATTATCAGGATAAAATGATTATGGTTAAATATAGCTTCTGTTATATTGCTAATATTCTTCATCCATTTCTTTAAAAAAATCTTAATCATCATACCTTTCTTATAGGAAAATCTTTTCATTTTTTGTGAAACAATTAATGAAAAACATTGCCAAAATAATCATAATTTAAGGAACAAAAGCATTTGATACTTATTTTGATAGAGCTTTAATGATCCTGATGATAAGGAAAAAATTGATAAGATTATATGTTCTTCAAGCAAGATAATCAGTAATTTATTTTTTAAATTTTGGAACGAGTAGTGAATAGATCCCCAATAAATTTATGTATCAGTAAAAAATATTGTTTTGGCAGAAAAAGGTTGAAAGAGTGGGGAAAGGGATGGAAATTTATTTTCTTATTGCTACACCAGAAAGTTGAAGATGAGTGGGGCACTCTTCATATGGAGTACATAGATTTATTTCAGGAGTCATAAATAAGTCAAATCGTCTTTACTTGATTTCAAGAATTTTAATGTCAGAAAAGTGAGATTGGATGAGTTTTTTTATCCTTTATTTGAAGACCATAAATTTACAAAACTATGGTAACTTTTGAAAATTATTTTAATTTTTTTCTCGAGCAAACATTTGATGATAGAGGATTCAACATTGATAAAAATATGGCTGATTTAGATTTGAATAAAATATTATATTTTACTACATATAGTCTAGGAATGCATAAAACGCATAGGAATTCCATTCAGCAAACATTAACCCTTATGTTCATTTTGTATAGTATACCATACATACAACTTCATAAAAATATACTACCACTATAAAATAATTTTTATAAAGTTGTATATATGGTATACTATACAAAATGAGGTATATTATACAAAATGTATAGCTACCTATATACATTTTTTTTTTTTTTTTTGCTTTTCTTCAAAAAAGCAATCTTGCCACGATAAGGATTAAATAAAATAAGGGTTAATAAAGAATTGAGAATATCTTCTACAAATTCAAAATATTACATTTTTTTGAAAAATAGATGGCTTAAGAAATAGTTGCCAATGACATAAATAAAGTAATAAACTTCTTTCTTGATATTTTTATGGAAAATGAAGTTTCTTTTAGCAAAGGAAATTGTTGAAATTCAAAGAATACAAAACTAAAGCACTTTCTCAACAAGCCAAAGATTTTTTCATTACTATCAAAATCTAATGGCTTAGGAAAGTTTGTTATCCAGAAAATCGAACATTTTGAAAAAAATTTCTAAAATGAAAAAATATTTTGTAACCTTCTCCCCCTCACCATTTAGTGATTTGAAATGTTAATGAAGTAATGATATAATAACTTTTCTTATTACTAGTTGTAGTGTAATGAAATAATTTCAGATGTGCAATCAAATTGCTTTAATAAATTCTTACTAGCAGAATGCATAAAAAACAGATTTAGTTTCATTGTTGAAATACATTTATCACTTATTCAATGGTATTTTACATTGAAGAGCCAGAAAAACTGGTATAGTAGGTTGTATACAAATAATGGACATGTTCAACCAATCAGCGTATCGCGATGCGGTCGACAGTGCCATACATAAAACAGCGGGTATCTGAGGAGGTTATTGCAACGATTCTTGCTGTTAAAACAGCATGTTATCAAACTGTAAGTGATTTTCAGTGGGGACTAATCGTCGGCGCACGAGAAATGGAGCACCACATTTTCGAAGTAGCTATGAAATTTCAATTTTCACGCACGACCATTTCAAGGATCTACTGCGAATATTCGGTTTACGGTTAAACTTCAAATCTCCAACAGTGGTGCAATCCAGAAAAAGACTGACAAAACAGGATCATCGACGGTTGAAAAGAATCGTTACACGAGATCGATGTTCGACACTTCCTCAAATTGCTTCGGATTTGAATGCAAGCCCATCAACAAGTGTCAGCGTACGCACTGTGCAACGTACTTTAATTAATATGGGCTTTTGCAATCACAGACCATCTAGTGTACCATTGTTGACTCAGTGGTACAAAGCTCTACGAATTGCGTGAACTTGCCAACACCGTCATTGGACTCTTAATGATTGGAGAAACATTGTGTGGTCTGAAGAGTCACTTTTCCAATTGTATCGGGAGGATGGTCGTGTACTCGTGTGGAGAAAACCCCATAGATCCCTCATGCTTACAAGGAACTGTTCAAGACGGTGGAGGCTCTGTGATGGTATGGGGCTTGTGCAGTTGGCATGAAATGGGACCATTGATACGTCTAGACTCGACCATGACAGGTCAGCGGTACGTTAACATCCTTTTTGACCACCTGCATCCATTCATGTCCTATGTGCATTCCGAAGAACGTGAACAATTCCAACAGAATAATGCGCCATCCCACAGGTCTACAGTAGCTACCGAGTGGCTTGAGGAGTACTTTTCTGAATTTCTCTCCCACTCTTGGCCACCTAATTCCCCTGGCATGAACATTATCGAGTATATTTTGCAACATGCTGTCCTTAGAGATCTCCACCACCTTGCAATCCCATGGGATTGTGGACTGCCTTGTAGTAATTGTGGTGTGAACTGTCTACAAAATATCTTCACAAATTAATTGACTCAATGCCACACTGTGCTCGTGGGGGCTATACAGGATATTAGATTGGTGTACCAGTTTTTTTGGCACTTCAGTGTATATTTAAAATTGGATACTTACTTATTTAATATATAACTTGTTTATTTTGTTGCATGTAATTGTATAATCGAAAATTTTTTTAGATTCTTTTTTTCCCTTAAAGATGCTCGGAAAGTATATTGATAAAATATTGAACAATGAAACTGACGAAGAGGTTCGAAAGCATGTAAAGAAATTCTTTTATATGATGGAAAAACTACCTTAAATAGAAATAAAAGTGAAGGAAGATTTATTGTTGATAATATGGATGTAACAGGTGACCATAGAATTTCGAAAATTTCTGACGCTCAGTTGAATTACAGGACGAGGTTCTCTATATAAAAATAATAGAGGAAAATAAAGCCCATCTTGTGTTTTTACAACGAGTCATTACAAGCACAGGAAAACGTATCATTTCTCCAGAGATACTGGTAAAACTAAATCTCAGAAAGAGGCTAATATCTTCAAAATTAACTGTAAGCAGAGGGATAATCACATAAATCTAAAGATATTCCACTAACAAGAAAAGAAAGGCAAGATTCTAAACTAAAAAACATTAATCTGCTGATAAGCACAAAATGGAATAGTTATGACCGATTCACTGCTTGCATCTAGTCAAGAGGAGTGATTATACCCAACATTTTAGTAGGATGAATGCATATTCATCACCCCCAAAAACAGTGACATTAACATGTAAATTTGGCTTACAGTAGAACAACAGATGTGAAAGGCTGTGGTTAACTAAGCCGAAGTAAACAACAGCAGAATGATGAAAGGTTAGTGGAGCATGTTAGACTCTGATTGGGGCCTTCAATTACATTCCTTGGTATATGTTTATTTTTGTAATAGTAAAAAGTTCTGTCAGTAGAATAAGCATGTGAAATGTGATCATTAAGATGGGGATGGGTTAAGTAGAGTTAAATAAAATAGGTCTTGGGCTTTTGCTTGATAATCAGATTTTAATGTCATTTAGATTATCATAGAAGTTTTGGGATAGTTTAATAATAAATTCCTTTATTATTAGTATTTTGAGAGCTTGTTTTTTATTTCAACACTACAATAATTCATAGATTTTTATTTTCTAAAATTTCAACTCTTTCAGGACGAGGACCAAACACTCATGCTTATATGCACAGTGTCCAAGCAGGACATCATGTATTTCTTAATCTACAGACACTGCGATTCTACTGCATTCCTGACAATTATGAAATCATTGATTCCTCTCTTGACGATATCACGGTAATGCATTTTAAAATTACAATTAGATAATCAACCTTGAATGTTTATTCTCTTTGTCATATTTGTGCTTGTGCTTTGCAGTATGTGCTGAAACCAACTTTTACTAAAGAAGAAATCGCTTCTCTGGATCAGAATGATAAACTCTCTCGAGCTTATAATGGAATGACATATATGCCAGGTAAAATCTATATTAAACTTTCATTTAGATATTGTTATGAGATGACAGATACTGACTCAAAATCTATCTTCGAACTTCATACATATACTTTCATTTACTGATATGCAGGTCTATATTCAAAAATGGTGCTTACAAGATTAGGTAAATCAATGACATTTAAGAGGGGAAGGGTATTTTTGCCCATGGTAAAAAACATCTCTTAAAATTACTAATGTCATTTTAACTGAATTATGGAATGGTCTTTCAATCTAACTACAGCTGTATTTTTTCGGAACCTCAGCCATCTTACAGTTGTATGGACATTTAGACTATTTAACCCAGAATCCAATATTTTGATTCTGACATTTCTGATATACTATTTTTAAGGAAGAAACCTCCTTCTAAAAGAAGGATACTTCCCTTCTTTTTTAAAATCATATTTCCATTTTTAAAATACAATACAGTAAAATATACTATTAGATTTTAACTATTCATGCCATCTTTAGTTCCTTGAATAATTCTTAGTCTTAAAATTGAAATAAAATCATAAGTATTTTTTAGACTTTCAATTTTGGCACAATTTATCTTGTAACAGCAACTTGCTCCGAATAATAATGCGCACATCCTGTTTTACACTTAAGTATTGCTATTTAGTTATCCTTTAATTCTTGAGAATTTTATTTAACAACCAGGATAGCACTTTCATAGTAATGGCCTGCTTATTAATATCTTTACGAACCTTCTACATTTTAAGAGAAATTCCTAATCTCTGTGCCATGTCAATCAGTCGATGATTGAATGTCCAGGTCTCTGTCCGTTTATAAAGGATAATTATATGCAATAAATTACAAATAGAATATTACTGTACATTCATGTTTCCATATGTAAAGTTTTCTCATCTTTTACAATAGTTTGTTGGCTCCCTCACATTAAGTTTTAAGCAATTTAAATTGTTTCCTGTAGTTTATATTTTCTTGTGTTTTACATGTGTTTATTCCTCTGGCCCTTTGAAATGTGTAAAAGAGGAGTAATATTGTATTGCTATATTATTCCAAATATTAATATAGTGAAATAATCAAAATAGCATAAATAAATTTTCTGGGGAAAATTTATAAGACTTATTTACAGTCCGAATGATAGTGATCCAGAAGTTTTAGAAATGTTTTGTGAAATCTTTAATTAATGAAGGGGAAAGGGAGAAACAGAAGCAAAATTTTGTACAAATTACAAAATTTGTATAGCATGAAATATATCAGTTAACGAAATATTATTAAATAAAATACCAAAGCAATATCATTAGATATTTACAAAATATTATTTAAAAGATGAAACAAAAACTTACAAATATTTAGGTTATAATTTTCTGTAATTCGTATGTTTCTGTTAAAATATTTTTAAAAATTCTTAAAAATGATTTTAAGTATCATTTGATGGAAACTTGAAAATCCAAACCAATAGCATAGTGTTATTTATGCTTCTAGAGAATAAGCATCTTACTTTTATTTTTCAGCTGCTTCAAAATCTTTTTAATTTAAGCTTCTTTTATTAATATTAATTGATAAACTAATCCAAAATTTATGATTCTATTAAACAATATTCCACAAAAGTATCATTTAATTGCAATTAAATATACATATAAAAGAATTAATTTCACATTCTTATTTTCTCTTTTTATTGTTATTAATAATGGTTAACATAATATATGCATATCTAGGATGTCGAAATTGTCCATCTAAGAACGATTTTGCTGAATTTTTAATTAATTCAAAATCAAGCAAAATTTTGATGTTTTTTCGCTATAACTTCTGAAGATATTACAGCACAAAATTGATTTTTACATCATATTGAAGTTAAAAAAGTTATCTTTTCAATGATACTAATGTTTTAACCTATAAATTAAATTTCCATTTTTAATGAATTTTTAAAATTAATTTAAGCATATTTTTTAACAATTTATTTTGCACAAAATAAAAAAAGATTAATCTGCATGAGCATGTCATTAGCTTTTATCAACATGTTGCCATCACATTTACAAAAGCTTTGATTAAAAAAATAACTTAATTACTACTTCAAATTAAATCTAGAAAAATGTAATTTTCAGCATGTGACTGTAAATGAAATGAATAGGAAATGAGATATTTTCTAAAAAAAATAAATGCAAGGTAAAGGTTTCTATGATCGTTTGCAATATCTATATTATTAATTCTGTAGATCAGCTTTATTTAAGGTAAACATGATTTAATATGTATAGGATATCCATTCAAATCTGGGTGTAATGATTAATTTGTAAATCTTTAGTAATAGACTTGTATATTGTCTAGTACTGTTAGAATGATCTGAATGAAAATAAAATTTAACCTACCAGAGCGCGCTAAGAATATATTAATGCATTGTCGCACTTTGACAAAAATAAACTGAATGATTAAAGTAATTCTTATTGCAAACTAAACTGAGGAAAGTGCGATGTTCAGCACGTGTTTAAATGGAAGCATAATATTACGGAATAAATATAAAATGTGATATTTTCCACATAATTCCATGACAGCTGATTGAAAATTAGAGAAATATATAGTACAATGAACAAATTATCGTAAGGCTTCTATAATAATATGAGTTATGTGACTATCGAAATTTGAAGTTTAAATATATTTTGCTGAAGAAGTTGTTAAGAGAGCAAGATACACAGGTATTTAATTGAAAATTTTAGAAAGCTTTACTCCTAGCGAATCAGCTGACCGCCAAAGGCGGCTAGTTAGCAATAAGGGACAATTGACAGGTAATTATTAATTGCAGGTAATTATTAACACAGGTAATTATTAATTCAAGGTAATTATTAATTGTACACATCTCAACTCTGTATGCTGCTAAGGTACTTCTGAGGAATGTAGAAAAATGAGTAGAAGAAACAGAAAAACCTTATTAAAAACTGTTGCAGAACCTTCAATTACTACAACCTGAAAATGTACAGGAATGACTAGTATCATTGAATGAAATAATTGTCGAAGAGTGCGATATTTTGCAGAAAAAAGAACTAGTGCCAGTGTTTAAACTGAACCAATATCAAACGGTGGTATATCTTCTTAAAAGGGTACCCTTCAGTCTTTTATCAAATGCAACCCTTTATAGTGCAAAGATTAAAAGTGCAATTAACCCCTAAATACTACTATACTTTGGAATTGATATGATTTAAACATTACAAATAATTTTACAATGGCCATTATATATTGACTGTCCTTGCATATAGATTTTTTTTTAAAGGTTAGAAAACAAATTTTATAAAATCAGTTCAAATATCTTATGCTAAACTTGTATACATTATTTTCTCTATTCTAATTTTGATAATTCATATCAGACCCAGATAATAAACCAAAATGTTGTTACTGTAGAACTGTCCATACATTAGTAAAATGCAAATTAAAAGGGATTTCTATTTATATTATACTTTTTAAAAATATAAAATGTGTATAAATCCATTAAAAATGAATATATATAATCGTAGTGGTTCTTATGTTAGGGAAGTAGAAAAGTTGGAGGGGAAAAAAAGGGTTAACTAATGAGATGAAAGAAAATGTGAATATTAAAATGTTATGCCATTTCTATTAAAATAAAATGATTCAATTTACTTGTGCATTTCATTTCAACAAGTCTTCTTTTCTTTTTTTTACTTTCAGGAATTGTTGGTTTGAATAATATAAAAGCTAATGATTACTGTAATGTGATTTTACAGGTAAGATTTTGGAATTGAATTAATTTTTTTTATATTGCAAAATACTTAAAATTGGTTTAAATAAATGCTTTTAATTTATTGATTCATAGAATTGATAAGATTGCATAAATAAAATGAAGCTTTTTTTAGAAGTATGTAATTTTATTTTAAGCTAAAAACGAAATATTTTTATGTTTGAAATAACAATTTTTATAGTGAAATAAATCATATTTTGAATGGTTTTTAAGATTATATGAAGATTTGCATTAAATACTGTAGTAAATATTTTATTTTTTATCTATACTTACAATAAAGCACAATATGTGTATGTGTTGGAGCTCTGCAAGCCAGATCGTTTGATATACAGTTACCAAATTTGGCATGTATGTGCCTTAGAGGGCAGAAATGTGCACTTTAGAATGATTTTTAAATTTTTTAAAATTAGAATTTTAATTAAAAATTAAGCAAAATTGCGGCATTTTTTCGAGATTACTTCTGAAAATATTAATGATAAAAAGAATTTTTACATCAAGTTAAATTTTTAAAAATTATCTTTTTACTGAGACCTACATTTTAACCTATAAATTAAGTTCTTTTTTTGCACAAAATGAAATTAAAATTTAACCTGCACGAACATGTTAGGCATTCATGGAAAAAAAAAATTAGCTTTTATCAACAAGTTGCCATCATATTGACAAAAGTTCAAATTAAAAAATAAAGTTAAATACTACCATTGATTATCATTACAGGAAAAAATCTGCTTTTATTGACAGACAGCTATTCGGCCCTTCAAGCTTTAAAATGCTTTACAATCAAATCTCTAAAAGTCATTCACAGTTTAGCAGACAAAATTCAAGCCAGAGGAAGTTAAATCAGAGAATATGTTTGGTGTGGTCTCCAGGGCATTCACAGATACATTGGAATGGAAAGGCGGACATACTCGCAAAAATGGTCACTGAGTCGCACCCATTGCTGAGTCGCACACATTCTTAAAAATAGCAAATATCAAGATTCTATTAGCGATGTTCCCACCATGTTTTCCCTTAATCCATGAATGAAAAATAGGAGAAGATATCATAACTGCATGTCTTTTAACCAGGACAACAATTACAATTAACACACAATTATCCTCACTGCCATGTTTGTAATCTTGAGAATAAAACTGAACATATCATTTTTTTTTTGTTCCAAATATGCAACTCTTAGGTCAAATCTTTTTGCAAAGCTTAATATTGATCTTAATTCTTGTTCTTCATTCAAAATGTTTATTCAAAAAGTGGTTTCCAATAAGCAGTATCTTCGGGATTTTGCTCTAATCTCTGAAGTCTTTTAACATCTATTGAATGAACTCTTTTAGCACTAGGGGATAACGGTCTTTGTTGCCAAAAATTTCAGTTTAATCAAGTTAAATACTATTACAAACCTAGAAAAGTGTAATTTTCACCACGCATCCATGTGAAATAAAAGGAATAATTGTGTACAAGGTGATGCACGCACACACACACACACACAAAAAAAACCCGAGAATTTTTGAAATGCGTAGCGTTTGCCGTGAGCAGGTGGCAGCACTGCAGGATAGTAACCTTGAGCAAGTAAACACTTTGCGATTTTAGTAACCATGGGTCAGTGGAATGGACAACAGCGTACATTGCCAAAAAATTTTTTATAAAAATAGTGATAGTTTGGAAGCTGCGTAGAGGGAGTCCAAACGTTTTTACAACTTAGGACGTCATGGTACTGTCCCATCTAAACACATGATAAAAAGTTGGATTAATAACTGAAAAGACTGGATCAGCCCTAAAGAAGAAATCAACAGGAGGACCAAGAAATACTTGTGCTTCATGTGCTTCACAGAATATTGTTGTACGCAATTCAGTCCTATTAAACCCACAGTATTCACTTCGTACGCAAGCAGCTGCAGTTGAAATGTCCTGAGAGATTGTTCGCAGAATTCTTCATTTAGAATTGAAATTTCGTCCATACAAGCTGCAGATAGTGCAACAACTGAAGGGAAAACAATTATAAGTTGCAATTAGAATTCTGTCAACAATTGATAATAAACATAAATAATGATGATAAATTTCTAAGCAAGTTGTGGATGCCAGATGAGGTCCATTTTCATCTCACAGGTTACACAAATAAGCAGAACTACCAATACTGGATTGACACAAATCCTAATGAAGTGCACGAGTGCCCTTTAAGCGCTAGTAACGTGGCAGTTTGGTGTGCTGTTTCATTACATGGAATCATTGTGCCTTATTTTTTTGAAAATGAGCCAGGGATCACAGTAATTGTTAATGCAGATCGTAACATAGAGATGTTACAATCTTTCATTACATCTGAATTGAACAATTTTCTACATGTTCAAGAAACCTGGTTTCAGCAGGCTAGAGCAACATCCTGTTGGATGTGGAATACTTCACGGCAATCTATGGAAACTGTGTGAGAATTGTTTGGTAACTGTGTGATCTCAAGATTTAGGTTCTTTAGCGCCCTAGATCACCTGATTTGTCTGTTTGCGACTTTTTCTTGTGGGGCTATCTCGAGTGTTCACGGCTTGACTAAGAATTCTGTATAAGATAAAACAGAGAATTCAGAATGAAATTCACAGTATCCCAACTGAGATATTCCAGCAGTCAATCAGGAATCTCAACCGCAGATTTCAAGAATGCATTTGCACAGGAGGACCGCTCTAAAGGTTGTAATTTTTTTGTAATGATAAATTCTATTAATGTTTCTTAAATGGCAAATTTTAACTTTTCAGTTATTATGGATAACAGGTATTACTTCCATCTCCTCTATTGGATTGTTAAAAAGTTGATGTTTTTTTTGTGTCATCCTGTATAATATTTTCGAAAAAATAGATTTAAGTCAAAGTTTTTTATGATCTTTTACAATATCTACATTATTAATTCAATAAATCAGTCTTATTTAAGGCAAGCATGGTTATTATATATCCTTTCAATTCAGGGTCCAACAGCTTTAATTTGTAAACCTTTAATAATAGAAATACATGTGTTAAAAGAGTCTAAATGAAGAAAATAATTATTTTTTATGTAACTCAAGTCAATAAATGCTCTAATAAATTACGAATAGCTTTTATCTAGATCCTCTGCGCTGTGAATCATATCTAACAAAATATTCTTAAGACGCTAGTATTTTGAATAAAAAGAATTTTACTCTAATCAACTAAAACAGTCATTAAAACTGACTAATTTATGAAAATTTGAATATCACTATGCAATAAAAATGGGCAATTTCAGACCACTTCATTGACCATCTTAAAGATGGTATTCCAATCAGCACCCTGGATTTCTCAAGACTGATTGGATAAGAAAATGTTAATTGTTCTAAACTATTATATTCAAAACTTCGTAAATCAATCAGATTTGATAGCAGAAAATAAAAAAGTTCATTTATTTATTTATAAGTTGAAGGGTCAAGAATATTTCATAGAATATGATTCCTTAGGATCAAAGTACTGCATAAAAGTTACACTTCATAGTTTTTTGAAGTATATCTATAGACTGAAACAAAATAAAATTTTGTGATTTATGTCATTTAAATCCTTTTGAAAGTAAAAGTATAACTGAATTTTATGATGAGCTGGAGAAATTTTTGTTGAATAATTCCTGAGATATTACATAAATTATGAAAATTATTCTTTAGTACACATAGAACTTATATGATGACGAACTCTGTTTTCAGTACTCATATTTTTTTAAAAAAAGTTCTTGGTTTTAGTAAAAAATATTTTTTATATTAATTGCGGTTTAATCATTTCCACTTTAACTTGAAGTTGAAATCTTCTGGGAACTGACAGAAAATTAGAGAGATACATAGTATGTTTTGGTTAAAGGTCTTTATAATAGTATAATGAACTATATGACTATCAAAATTTGAAACTTAAAAACATTTTAATGAAGAATCTATTAAAAGACAAGTTACATAAAATATTTAATTGAAAATTTTAATGACCATTAAGATTTACGAATTGACTGGTTGCCAAAGGCTGTTAGTGTATAATAAAGATGAATGTGTGTTTGTAATTGTATGTGTTGTTGCTCTGCAGGTCAGTTCGTTTTACTTAAGTGTACCATACTTGACATAGGTATTCCTTGGAGGAGAGGAATGTGCAATTTTATTTGTCTTTCTTTTTCAAAATTTTTAAAAAAATTTAAATGAAGTATCGACATTTTTTTACGTTAGCTTTCAAAATTATTGCTGCACCAAAAAACAAACATTATATCTTATAATTCGAGGAATTATTTTTTCAATATACATTAATTTAAAAAAATTATTTTATGTATATTTTCTAACAATTATCTTTATTATTAAAATGGTTAAATTGGAATTTTTGGTAGTAAAGGCTGTCATCCACTAATGCCAGTCACGGTTAAGAAGTATCAAAAAGCTTCAGAGAATGAAGAAAAATACGAAATACACTTACATTTATGAAAATAATTTTGAATCAAAATTTAAGGAGATGAAATTTCTTGGGGATTGATCTCCAGATGTTTGTTTTAAGAATTGAATACATCAAACTTTGTACTAGAAAAGGTTCAATAGAAGAGGCTACAAAACAGTAAATCACCAAATACAAATTTATTCAGTAGAGCTGGGTTCCAAGTAATGAACTGTGCTGTTATTGCAGCTTTTCTTCTATTTTTAAGCCTTGTGGTAAGAGAAAAAATAGATGGAATATCTCCTAGTTTCTTTGTACTTTATATTTTGATAAAATTAGTACATATTTTGAAATGATTTTTTTTAATAAAAAGAGATAATATATTCAACAGCATTCCATTCAAAGTATGGGTGCAATTCCTTGATTTTTTTACAATATATTTAAAAGATAGTGATTAATTAAATTTCTTTATTAAAAGCTTACTGACATCAGGCTAAAAAAATGATTAGTGGTATTAATAATTAAATTATTCAAAATTAATTTTAAAAAGAAAAAATATATAAATTTGGAAATCAGAAGTTGCGACAAATGCTGTTCAAGTAGTAATCATAGCAATAATCACCCTAATTGATGATCAACTTCTGTAATTTTGATTTTTAATTACAGTTTTTCTTGTCTTATTAAAGGCTCTGTCACATGTTCCGCCTCTCCGAAATTTTTTCTTGAGAGAGGAGAACTACATGTCCATAAAGAGACCGCCTGGAGACACTCTCTTTCTATTGGTACAGAGATTCGGTGAACTACTTCGTAAATTGTGGAATCCACGGAACTTCAAGGCCCATGTAAGTCCTCATGAGATGCTGCAGGCAGTTGTTCTTTGCAGTAAGAAGATGTTTCAGATCACAGAGCAAGGTAATTATTTCTGAAATGGAAAAATATTTTTAAAAAAATGGAAGTTTGAAAACATTGAATTACAGTTTAGGGCAATTAAAATTTATGATAAATAAAATGCTTGAATTATTAGAGTTGCCACACCACCAGAAGAACCGGAAAAGCACAGGAAATTTAAAAATTGACTAAAAAAACTTTGAAAATTCAGGGAAATTTGAAAATTTTCATTAAAACAGGGAAAATACAGGAAATTTTAAGTTTCTTATTTACTTTTTTTTCCCATCTAAAAACTGTCGACTTCGACTCTTCGACTGCATTCAAAAAGGTGATTGAACATTTCCTAAATGTTTTCTTAAGTCCCATATTGCCCAATTAAAACTGCATAGATTTATTTTTGCTTTAAATCTAAGGTGAATATTCTGGGAACTATTGAAATATTTGTTACATATGTAGAGTTTATTATTCAGGGCATTGATGTAGGAATTTAATTGTATTAAAATGAAATGTCGTATTTAGGACTATTTAACTACATCTATTGAAACCCCCTCCATCTTTCGATTTCCCAGGGCAATAATTAATTGGTTTGTGTCAGTGCAGGTAATTTAAAATATTTTCTGATTACATATGGCTGCGAATTTTATGGAAGCTAGGTTAACTAAACAGAATTCAAATACAAAGTAGGAGGAAGCCTAAAGCCTTGTTTGAGTTTATAATTATTCTTCTATATATTTCTCCATGGTCTCATGGATAACATCCAAGATATTACCAGTTTCACTATTTTGTCAAGCATTTTCATAGAGAATTTGCCACATAATAATGGAATTGAAATGAATTTAATGTTGCAGGCAAATGAAGTATTAGGGCAGTCTTTGGCATATCCACCTAAAATGAAAATACAAAAAGAGGCTAGTTATAAATTTCATAACTTAGCCATTTTTGGTTCATTTTATATATTTAAATTTTAATCTAATTATGAACACTCAAGTTTGCCATAATGTGTCATGCAAATCCAAGGTGAACACGATCGCTTCCCCATCATTCTCCTAGGACTACGCACAACTTGGCACTCGGATTTCAACTCTACACCAGCTGAACTATTTTATGGGGAAAACATCAAACTAATATGTGATTTCTTTGAAAATATAATATATGAGCCTCAGTCCGAGTTTATCAGAACGCTAAAAGAACTCTTAAATAAACTAAGCCCTTCCCTTTTTACAAACCAATCAAAGAAAAAGCCATTCATTTTTCGAGACTTGAAAACTTGTTCACAACTCTTCGTAAGAACCGACAGCGTTCGTCATAGTCTTCAACCACCTTACCAAGGACCATATGAGGTGCTAAACAGAACTGACAAAAATTTCACCATCAAAATGAAGGATAAAGAAGTCAACGTGTCAATCGATAGAATAAAACACTGTTTTTTGGATAACTTTGACGATAAGGACACAGCAATTTATCATGCCAACAGGGAAATTCGCCAAATAATGTAGAATTCCGCCAAATTTCTTACGGCCACGTGCTTTGTCATTCGCTTCGTTTGGCGACTTGGCTCGCGTTTGGTTGACTATTGTCGTCATTTGCGCCCGGCTAACGGAAAAGTACCTAAAAATCTGTTAATTTTTTCCCTTTCTCTGTTGATAAGATATTAATTTTAAACATCAAATTGATATTTCTTTCAAACAATGAAAGGATTGATTGAATTTTATTTCTATTGCTCATATGGATGCTTTCAGTGTAATGGAAATTCGGGCTCAAATGCAATTAAAACGGAATATTCAATGCTCTTGAAAATTTCTTTCCAGAAACGAATCAAATTTCTCCCAAATTTCATATTTTTTTTAAGTGTAAAATATCAATTGATTTTAGACATAGACTGTTATTTGACAGATAATTTTAAAATGTTACAAAAAATTTTAAAAGAAAAATACTATTACTGATGTTTAGAAAATATCTAAATCTTACACATCTAAGCATGGAAAGAGACCTTTTACAGAAAATGTTAAATATCACCTAACATAATCATGATATATTAACTAAAATATGTAATCCGAATAATTTTGCCACGGGAATTCTATTCATGATATCAAAAATAGGTGTTGCTGTTGAAAATTTCAAAGTTTGTACAACTTTAAAATTTGTGGATTTTCTCTAATGGTATTTTAAGCATATTTTTTAGTATACATTGCTAGTTTTAAAACTGTATTTTTAGTTTTCATATATGATGACTGGCAGCAGAATAAAGCTGGGTGCTCACTTTTCTCCACTCATGACTACACAGTAGAGTACATATACGAGTTTTTGTATTTTATGTACAATTTTTGTAATTAGTTGTATATTTTTATCAAAATTGCAATCTGACATGTTTGAAATTAAGGAGATTCTGTTGTTTATTTTTGTATATTATGATGCATATAGCACAAATTAAAATTAAAGCATAATACAAAACAAACTTTTTGATATTGATGGTTTCATAAATCAAACACTTTGGTAACAGTTTTTCACATGACATTTTTTCATAGTTTATTTTTTATATCTTGTTTTATAGTTAGAATATGAAATTTCCAAAAGACATAAGCTTTTCCAAGTGTTAGCAAGACTTGCTAAGCTTGTAGCTGTCTTTTACTTCCTTGGTGGATCTGAAGTGTCAATTTCGTATCCACCAATTATCAATTCATTTACCCATCTCCATCACTGTAATTTCTTTTCATATCAAATAAGCTCATTGACGTAACCATTGATATACAAACTTGACAAGGTGTAATTGTATCAGTTTATGGCATTCTTTCTGTTTATATATGATAAAAAGTAGACTAATTTATGTTATTTTTTTCCTGAATTTTTATACTGCTTTATGATTATGGAATATGCCAGTGACAAAAAAAGGAAAGGGAATTTTAGTTGAAGTATTTTGAAAGTGACACAGAATCTCACCTGATCTCTTTGCTTCAAAATAACGACATGCTTTTGGTGTTTTTTAATGCTTATTAAAAATGCTTATTTATGCTTATTATTAAATATGCTTATGCAAATTCTTTCTTTTCTCAGGGGACCCTATTGCATTTCTGTCTTGGTTCCTTAATAGTTTGCATTCTGCTCTGAATGGGACAAAGAAGCCAAACAGCAGCATAGTTTATAAAACTTTTCAAGGTGCTCTCAGGATATACACACGAACATTGTTGCCTATTGATGCAGTGAGTATTGGCTGATTTTAATTTTTCTTCTCTGAGGTATCAGTGTGTTTACGCTTCTCATTATTAGAAGGGATTTGTAGAAATTAAGTACAAACTGAGAGTTGAATAAAAATATGGCTGAAATAGATTGTAGTAGGCAAAATGCACAATTTTGTAAAAGTACAAATTTTATATCATGAGGAAAATTCAACAGAAAAAGTTGTTCTCCTCCCTCAAATATACATATTTCTTGATAACTCTATGTGTATATGCAAAGTGTTACATAAAATGTTAGCATACTGTACCTTTTGAGAGTACTTATTTTTAATGGCCTATTTAGATGTCAACAACTTGTTGCTGTTGTGTGAAATTTAATTAATTAATTAATATTTGAAAAAAAAAACTGTATTAATATCAAGTGTCATCCACTGAAAGTTTAAAAAAATGTATTTGAATTTGAGTGGATGAATAAAAATTATTTTATTAGTGATTGAAAATTTGAACAAGATATATATATATATATATATATATATATATATATATAATATAGGGAGAGTGTGAATTAATAGTAGGAATTGAATAATAATAATAATTTTTATCAACATGTTACCATAATACCATTAAAAGATTTAGATATTAATTTTCACAGCAAATTAAACTTAGGAAAGTTTTTAGCATGTATATGTATAAATATGAAACAATAATATAAACATCTAGTAAAATCGATGCAAAAATAAGATTTCCATGACTTTTAAAATACCTGATATATAATTCAATAAGTCAGAGATATTTAAGGCAAATTTGGATTAATAGGTTGATATTGGTATGAGTTATATGACTATCAAATTTGAAATTTAGAAACATTTTGCTAAAGAAGAAAAATATTTTGCTAATACCAACTTACATAAAATATTTTATTCAAAATTTTAGCGACCATTAATCCCAGCAAACCAACTGGTCGCCAAAAGTAACTAGTCTTTATTATAAGTAAAGGTAACCTTATTGATGTAAATCTAGCTAGAATTGGCTCTTTGACTCTCTTTCTCCTAATAAAAAGGCCTTTAAAAACTTTTTTTAAACTTCAGATAGGGGTGGAGATGGAATCATTCGTAGGTATTTTAAATGCTAATAATTTAACTGTTTTATCAGTTTCATCCAGTTGCTTTGTTAGTGGAATTTTATCACCATTCTGAATTGCACCCGAATTTTTCGAAGATAATTCCAATTCAAGACGAAGTTTTTCAAGGGAATAATTTCTCTATCTCCAGTTGTAAATTATATTCCTCTTCTTTTTTCCTAACTTTTGTTTCTGTTTCTTTTCTATTCCCTCAGGTACGATGGCATCTAGTAATTCTTCCGCCAAAACATCATCATAACTTTTTAGCTATAGATATATATCCTCTGTCATAAAAGACTGCTTTTTTTGCTTTTAACGTGAAAGGGCATCTTTGAAACACAAAATCTAATCGTAAACAGATATTAAATCTCTGGAGAAATATCTGCGATATTGTTATTGTCAAAAATGTAAAAATAAACTATTTGTACCATAGAACATTATGACTAAGAAATAGATTTTAACAGTACAGTTAGCATATAAAAACTGATAAAAAAAACATCAGCAACTTTCATATGCTTAACTAATCGAATTTTTAACAATAATTTTCGAACAATGAATGAATGAATTTCTTAACAATAAAGAATTTTTCTACCTATTTTTTTAAAAAATAATCATATTTTATTAATTACACATCAAACATATGAAACAATGCAAAACAGAAAGACTCTAAACATGTTTGGGAAAAAAAAGGGAGGAAAGGAGAAGAAGGGAAAAAAAAATCATATTATGTTAGTCTACTTCCGTTTCCTTCATGGAACGGAAGTGAATTTTTAAAAAATATATTCTCATAACAACTGAAATTGTATTATAAAAGCCAGGCATGAAGCATCAAGACATTTGATTATTTTCTTTCACTGGAATAATATAATTTTTCTTTCTCACCGATCAAAATGAGGCCGGCTTGCTTTGCTCTGCGACTTTCAGTCTTGGTGAGAAATTCTTCGTTTTCTGTTGGAATTTACTGAATCATAACGAGAAGAAAACGAGAATTCACTAAGAAACAGGACCCATTGTGAAAAAGTGCTGGCCATTTCAGACGAATTTTCACTGACCTTAGGTTGCTAAGACCACTCCCTTCGGTAGTTGACCACAGATAAATGGAATTTCAATGACCAGCAGGGATCCATTCAGCCATCCGGATATATTTGAATCTCCGACTCACCGCTGCAACAGTTTATCTTTTAATTATAACGTTTTTGTGAATGTGTGACCGGAGAAAAGGAATAGTGATTTTAATTGCAAGATTATTTATTTGCATATTTGGCCAATGGGGCACATCTCTATATCACATATAAATACAAATGAATAAATAAATATCAGATGATCTTTGCCGCTCCCTACTCTCTCATTCCCTTCTTCTCTGCTTGGCCACTAATTTTTTCACCCCCTTACAGGACTTGTATTATTTTATGCGTAGGCAATCTGGCCAGTCCGTCACTAGTTTAGAGTGCTGCAATTTCTTTGTGTACTATCTTTTTCCGCTTTCGGAAATTGGGGGTAGAGAAAAATGTGCTGTGAGTGCTAAAAAAACAACAACTAAATACCAAGTCTGCATTGGTAAAAATGATTGGTGCATTTTAACGCAGATGAGAGGCATTTAAAATTGTAGGATTCTTTTCGGTTGTTAGCTGCCTGGAGCTGCAACGTTTTGTACCATCTTTGTGTTTATATCCGTATCATGCCGTCTACATGTTAAGTATCCTCAATAAACTTGCTGTAAATAATGAAAGTTTTTATTTCGCAAACACTAGGCAACATCTTGTTTATAAAAACTATGAATTTATTGAAATTATTTTTAATATTATTGAAAACTCACTAAAACTTATTTATTGGAAAATGAATCCTTAGTGATATTTTTAATTTAAAAATTATAGATTTTTCCCCTCTCATTTTCAGAACCAGGTTTTCTTAGTCCGAATTTTTTAATAAATTATATTCCCTTCCCCTGTTGCATGCTCCTACAAGCCTTTTTAGCTGCATAAATGTTGAACTTCGATTGAGGATTGTATAATGAAATCTCATTTTTGTTGTGTTTGGTTTGTGACATGAAAATAATATATATATATATTCCTTTCTTCCTCAGACAGAAGAGGAAAAACAGCAACTCTTGTTGAATGAAGAATATCAAGGTAAATTTTATCAACTTAATAAATATTTCTATATAAGGTACACGTAGAATGTGGAACATTTGCATGTGCAAAGCGATTGACAATTTTCATGTTCATTTGCATGCACTGAGTGTAAAAAAGTTGTTAAAACAGAATCTTTTTGGTGCCAATATTTTGGTGCCAATAAGTTTTTACCAATCCCTAGTAAAAAAAAAATAAGAAAAATACGTAAATCGAATATAAGTTTTTAGAATTAGAAATTGTAACATGTTAAAACAGCTAATCATGTCTTTTTGATCACAATTAAACAATATATATATCAAAGATCATTCATATCATTTAAAATAGACACACATGTTTTCTAACACATGATTTAAAAAAAATTTACTGAATATAAATAAAAATTCTTAAAATCGTGTGCTGATATAATTGTTGGCAAATTTTAAGAAAATCTGTAATCCAATTTCGGCTTCCTACTTGATATATCCTCTCATCATCATTCAGTGCAGTTTAAAGGGTACATAGCGTCCTGAAAAGTGCTTAAATTTGAACATAATTTTTAAGCATCTTAATTTTTAAAAGAGATCCTTAAAAATTGCTTAATTTTATTGAGAAATTCAAAGAAAACTTTTTGAATGGTACCAACACATATTAAGATGCAATTTAATATCTTTTTTCACACTCCCACTTTCTTCAATAATTTGCACTGCTGTTTATTGAAATACTAGGAAGGGGCAGTACAAAATATGTATGACATATTTGTTGCAACTTCGAAAAGCGTTCGAACTTCAGTAGAATTGGTGAAGTATTTGTTTTAGTTAAGTCTCATAAGTTGAAACTTTGTTTTAGTTAAATCTCATGTTTAATCTTTTTATGTATTGTTAAAGAAAAATACGCAGATTCATCCTGTGAATGAAAAATAAGAAGACAGCAAGATGAATTTGTTGCCACAAAGAGATATATCGAATATGGGAGAGAAGCTGTTCTGAAAAGAGCCATAGTGAAGCCTTTTTTAGTTCGTTATACATTCGATAATTGTTCTTGTGAATATTTCGTTTTGGAACAATCTCTTGTACACAACCTCAGAGATTCTTACTCACTGTGATGTATAATTATGTTAATCAACTATCTGAAATTCGACTATGATAAAACTTTAATGTGATGTTGTCTGTTTTTATTTTTAACTTCATGAATTTGTTTTCGTTATTTATGAAACAAGGACTTATTAAAGCATTTTCATTTTTTTCATAAAATACATATTCTCATTTTTCTGTAATTTTTTTAGAAGTTAAAATAAGATTATTATTATGCATATAGGTTTAAAAACAGGTTTTTATGAAATCGTCAGACCTTTCAAAAAAAGCTTGTACTAAACTTCAGTACTAAAAAGCGATAAGACATTTTTTATATAATCTGACCATTTCTACGCTACTATTCTTTTCTATTGAAAAAGAAAGACTGAAAGACACATTTAAAATATAGTTTTGTTCTATCCTCAATTTCATGGCAGTTTTGCCAATCTTATGACGGTAGCCATTCTGGGATGTTTTAGTTCTTATTTTTATATGGCTGCAAATAAAATTATTAAATGAAGTGAATTAATGCAGAAGAAAGTTTACACTTACTATCTCAGCCATGTTGAGTCTTATTTGCTGTCGTATTTAAAAAGTTAAATATAAAATTTTTGGTCATGCTGTGCTTCTACATTAATATCGACATTTTCAGAATGATGTGCATCCATCTAAATGAATTGTTAATTTTCAGGAATGTTTAAAGATATCAGAGATTTTTATTATTAATTTTATAAAAGTTGGGTTAATTTTTTGGTAGCGATAGTTTTTCTTTCATTTTTATGTTTTTGTCAAAATCAAGAAGGTGTCATTTGTTTTACAATAGAAGATGGTGTGCAAATATAGAAATAAATTTTAGAAATTAAAGAATGTACATTTTAAAAAGAAGTTTTTTTTTAAATAAAAACTTTGCATTATTATAAAATAGAAACCATCCTTTCTATAGAAAAATGCAAATTTACGCTTGCATACATGTGCAAAGGTGTTTAATTTTTTTTTAAATCTAAAGTATTTAAAATTTGCTTAAAGGTACTTATTTTTTGCAGCAGTTTCTTACTACACAGCCTGTTATGTCATATGAATTATAATATTTAAATTTTAAATTGATGTTTGTGATGTGTGCAATAGTAATAAAATAGGATTTACTCTAAAAATGGATGTTGGACTGTAGTCTTGCTCATATGTTGCAATCGAAATAAAATGGTGGTAGCTACTGGGATTGCTTTGAAATGTATAACAGTGTTTTCATTCTTTAAGGGTCAAACACCAATAGCTAAAAAACAATAGAAATCTAAGGAAAGATCTAAGAAAAATTAAAATAATTGAGTGAAAGAAACAATTGAATATCACTGCCTGTTGCATATGGATTCTCTCGTCCTCAAATGGGTAAATACCAAAATTTTAATTTGAGGCAAAAACACGAAACAGCATTGCTCCTGTGTTTCTTTAACACTAATTCCTGTGAAAGAAAAATTTGGGTGTGTCAGCGCCAAACCAAAACTAAGCGAAGCATCTAAATTATGTAGTATGTTTTGTTATTTTGAATTGCATTAGAATTTTGTATAATTTAATTAAGAGTGATGATTTTGATATTTTTTAAAGATTTCATTTTGATTACTATTTCGAAAATATTTATTTTTTGATTTGAAAACATGTCACTTTCACGTTTATTTTGTTAATGTAGGATGCTAGTGTTGCATGAAAATGTAAGTGCTTTCAAATCAGTAAGATACTGCATGCCAGTGCATAACAGTAACGAAAGAAATCAAAATATATAATCAATCTCTTAGCATGCCGGTGCATTGGGAAATTAAAATATTTGTGCATCAGTACATATAAAATTTCTATGGGAATAAATATATCTTGAATGGAAAAAAATTACATTGAGTTTTATTAACTGTGTATATGTATGAATATTTTAACAAAATATTTGTGTATTATAAATGGGTTATACAAGAAAAGAATAATGCATCACATGTGTTATAAGTATATCAACACTTATTGAAAATATTGGTTTGTTTGTTTTTACAAATGTATTTCCATAAAAGTGTTAACTTTGTTTAGCCATATAAAAAAAATCACTGACTTCATGGACATCAATCATATAAATAATTCTTTTTTCAGCACAGGTAATGAATATTCCAAGTTTTTATTATTATTACATATCCTCCAATAGCTACAGAATTTCCGTTGTTGCTACGAAAATTAGGTGGAAACTGCAGAGCTATGGTTGTGTTGTGAAAAGCTACAAAAAACGCCGAAAATACCCTCTTACCAAATCATTGACAGCAATGCTGATGGTTAAAAGAAAAGATTTTTTTAGGTTGGTTTAAAAAAGAAGAAAGGCAGAACCTTGTTTCTGTATGTTTTCAATGGTCCTGTCACATTCACCGTGATAGCCGGGAGGTACCAAAACATGCCCAAAAATGTTGTTGTAACTAAATGCAACAACGTCTATATTTTGATTCAATTACCATTACGCAAGATGGAGTGCCATCGTGCTCTAGACTGTGTATACAACAGTTTCTTTGCCAACATTTTACTAATGAGTAAATATTCGTGCGTTTCCGAAAACCTGCCATCTTGTTCTCCAAATCGTAATCCTTGGGATTTTTGGTAATCTTTTTATCGAGGACGTCTGGTAACCTTGGCAGATTTGATTAACAGTATGATTCTGTATGCGAGGAGCATCTCAATAGACCAATTACGATCCGTTGTTGAACAGGCTATCCACAGAATGCAGATTTTACATTTTGAAGAAAGGAACCGTGTTGAGCAATTTCACATGCATCGATTAGGTCCTTGTGAATGAATGTTTGATACGTTGGAATAAAATGTGCATTGTGTGTCTTTCCAGCATATTTTCTTTTGAACAGCACTGACTGTCGGTGCTTCTGGATCTAATAGGGAATTAAAGAACCTCTTCAAAAAAGAAAGGTCCAAGAGTAAATGTAGCTATGAATCCACACCAGACTGTTAACTTTATGTGATTGAAGTGGAATCTCTTGGAAGGTACAAGAGTTTTCCATGTTCCAAATGCGACAGTTATGGGTGTTGACTGTTCCACTTAAATGGAAATGTGCTCATCGCTCCATGGAATCTGCCATGGTCACGATGTATTCATTTCAACTCTAGCCAGAAATATCAGTGCAAAGGTTAGTCATTTCTCCCTATCGGTGAGCAGCTACTTCTGATTGTAATGAATTTGTACGGGTAAAAATGCACCATTTTTCTCAATACGTTCCGCACTATATTGTAGGAAACTCCCATGTGCCGCGACACTGTACGTGCACACTACTACAGTCAACAACGTTATCCATTGATTGTTCAACAATAGTAATGGCAACATCTTCAACGACTTCTGAACTAGGCGATTTACGTCTTCGTCCCTGCTGAACTATTAAGATCTTCAATTTTCTCGAATCAAGGGATCATTCTCCTGAGAGCTTGTGGAAGTAATGGTCCTTTGCGAAAATTCTTAAGTCGACGAAACTCGTAAGTGCAACTGCCGCATTTCCATTGTTTTCATAAAACAACTTCACAAGAAAAGCACATTCTGGCAGCGTGACAGCCATTGCTGATAAGAATGAAATTTTCCCAATTTTTACCTCTCTCTTCTTCCAGAACAGTAGCTGCAGAGGAAGGGTTTGTGCAAATTTTTGTGCTTATAGTGCGAAATTGCAGTTACAATGATAGTTTCAGTTTGTGATTATTTGTGTCTTTTCAGCATATTTTCTGTTGTACAGGGTCATCTCTCGGTGTTTCTGCAACTAATATTTTTTTCTTCGTCATCCGTTTCTCCATGTCTTGAATTGTATATTCCGTACTTTTGGAGCCTTTATACTGAGTATTTCGCGGTATCGAGAACTAAGAGTAGGGGTGTTTTAATTTTGGCGACCTTGTCATCCTTATATAAAACAATGTGATGTAAAACAAAGTGTACCTCCTTCTTTGTCAAAATCTATTACATCTCCTTGAACTGCACTGCTCTTCCTCCAATGTTTTTTCCAGTAATCGAAATTTGCCTCTTAATTTGTTTTCATGAAACATCTTTAAAGATCGAAACTAATTTTTGTAATTGTTGAATATATTTTGTCAAAAATTAGTGATAATTGCTCACGTTCAAATAAGATTTTTTTACTTTCCATCCAATTGACATTAATTTATATTTTACAACACCACAATGACACGATAAGACAGTCAACATTACTTTGATTATTGAGGGACCTTGACGCGATCTTTCCATCGCCATTCACTTAACCTGTTTCTATATCAAAAACATAAATCGAAGTTTCATCAACCGTCGTAATGATTTTTTTGAAAGAATCGCCTTTAGAAAGCATTGTTTTTGGAACAGATTTTATAGACAACTAGAGAAACGACGTTTCGCAATTCTAAATGTTCTTTTAAAATTGCTTCACAGGAACTTGTTCCTTAATGTCTCTTACTGTCAAACAGCCATCACTATTAATCAAAGTGGATAGTCTATTAGAGCGTGGAACATCCACGACGAATTCTCTTCCTTTTTTCAAACTTGTTATTTTTAATCAACAGTCATCTGTAAAAACTTTTTGCCATACTTTTGTTGGGGCAATTTCGTTGCGGAAATGAAATTTAGCATATATTCTTTCTCAATAACATTCATCATTTCGGAAAATCAACATCGTAAAAATTCTTGTTGAAAACAAATTTTATTTTCAGATGGTAAAATGAATTCCAAATCTTGCCAGATGCTTTTAGAAGTCTAGTATATATTTCATAAATATGTGCAGACGATATCTAACGTAGATGTAATTTGAATGAAGTCGGAAGATGCATTTTTAATGAAGTTCTTTAATTACAGTGATTAAAAACTTCCAGCTATTTTTTGATCACTCCTTTTTTTTAACCTGTTTTACTTTGAATGCGAATATTTAGCAATATTCAAGAATTAGTCCGTGAAAATCTATTACAATTTTTTTAAATGTTTTTTTTTTAATTTCCCCTTTGTTTCTTTTTTTCATAGAAAAAGTGGAAGATACGACTTTTCTGTACCTGACCTTGGATTTACCCCCTCCTCCACTGTTCAAGGATGAGCTGACAGAAAATATCATCCCACAGGTCCCCCTGATTAACATCTTAGCCAAATTCAATGGCATCAGTGAGAAAGAGTACAAGACTTACAAGGACTCCAAGATGAAGAGATTTGAAATTACACGACTGCCACCTTATCTCATCCTTTTCATAAAGGTGAGTTATTTCTCATCGAAAAAGAGAGAGTATGGCGATTGTCAAATAAATGTTTTTAAATTTTAATAAATTTTCCTAATTCTGAAAAAAAAACTTTTTGTGGAATCATGATTCTATGAACACACTATTGAATGGCTGTTTGGAAAAGCGCTTTATATTTTGAAAAAATGCAAAGGGAATTCTTTAGAAATTCAATACGATAGATCGAAAGCTTAGTTATAAAGTTTTATTTCAAGGAAAAAACCGATGAAAAGAAAGAATTCGGTGAGATCTAGGAATTTTAAGATGCGCTATTTTTTATCTTCCTCTTCCTTCAACAGTGAATACCACCATGCACTGAATGTTTATCCCAAAGAGGCATTACGAAATGTGCCTAATTTGCGCAGGAAGAATAAATGGCGTCCCAGCCATAAAGTTTATTTTTCTTTGTTTCTAATCATTGCCCATTAAAGTAATTGGTACGTGGGCATTTTTACTCTCTCAATTCTTTTTTATAAAATGGCGTAATTGCACTAATATTTTTGCAGCCGTCTGGAGGCCGCGTCGCTTGATTTTGTCCGTTTTGTGTATACCCGGCGGCGTCAGGAATTTTCTATAAACTGCCGGTAAAATGAACAGATATCAAAAGACTGGCGAGCCTGAAGACCAGAATAACGTGTATCCGTTCCAAAAACCTGTGTCACCTTCGCCTGTGTAATTTTAAAATACCTTATATTTTGAAGAATTTTATTATGGATCGGAATAATGAGAAAAGTAAAGAGTTTTTGAATCCATACGAAGAAGAACCTGTCATATGGAATCCACATCCATGCTATGAAGATAAGGTCCAGGCAATGGTTGATTGCAGCATTTCAAAGACAGACATTTCCCTTCTTTTTTAAAGCGATTTGCGGAAGAGCATTTGCTGTTGATGGTGATGACTGTTCTCAAGGACATTTTATTTAGGTTTGATGTATCAAATGTTTTTAATTTTGATGAAATTCTCTTATTTTACCGTCTTTGCTTGATGAAGCTCTGTCATTTAAGGCTGAAAAGTCCACTTGTGCAGAAGCGAGCAAACGGCGCCTCTCACTTCTGCTTGGAGCTAATATGATTGGAAATGAAACCGTTTGTGATAGGTAAGAGCAGAAGGCCATGCTGTTCTAAGAACCTTAAATCCCTTCAAGTTGAATATGAAGCAAATTCAAATGGATGGCTGCAAAAATTTGGGAACGATATATTCCAAAACTGGGTCGAGTCGGAAAAGAAATGTTGCCGTCAATGTGGACAGCTGAACGCCGACAATCAACCCGTAAATTTAGCAACGATCGAATGGTTTTTCTTCCACCAAATACAAATGGACTTTCGCCTTTAGATCAAGAGTTGATTCGTGACTTTAAACGAAAGTTAAAATAAAAATGCTTATGAAGGATTTGATAAAAGTATAGGATAGGAACAGAAATTTTGAAGTTTCTGCTGTATTAATAAATGCTTTTGATGTTTTGCAATATTCGCTCGTAAATCTCCATCATAAATATTTTACAATAATAATTTGTTTTCCTCTTTGAAGAAGTCTCTGTTGAATTGTGAAGTATCGAGCAATTGCTAATATTTCCGCAAAAGATTTTTTTATTTTTAAACATTATGAATATGGATTTATTAAATTTTTTTATATGGACACATATTATGGACAACATGAAATGGACGTTATTGCTAATATTTTCATTTAACTTTTTTTTTTAAAATTTTGTTATCATTTAACATTCTCCATACAATCAACAAAATGCTCTATAATTTAAAAATAATATTAAACACAATGAATTAAATTGTTTGCCATATTATAAGTATACATTTCTCTTGTAATTTTCTCAAAAATTTTTGAACGAAAAAGGCAGCATTTTTCTAATACATTTTGATGGATATGAAATTGTTTGCCACAAAAATTTACAAAATTCATTCATACTGCCTTTTTTGAACTTTATACCTCTAAAACATTTTTCTTTTTGTGAAAAAGAGAAAAAAAATTATAAGGACCGTTTTTTCATTTTTTCTCTATTTACGAGTTAAGCATTCAGCCAGCATTCAAACGATTTTATATTATAGTTGTTGGGCTAAAAATCAATGCAATTTTGAATATTATTGAAGAATTGTTCTTATTTTGATACGATATTTATCACAACGATTTTTTTCTGTTAATAAAATTGTAAAATCACTTCCGATTGGTTAGCAGTATGGATAAGGGAGACCCCACTAGAAGGACTCAAATCATTTCATTCTTAAAAACTCTGCCAATATGCATATGTTTTTGTGCTGCATTTTTCGTGAGTAAATTTGACAAACAGTTCTGAGATGGTTGGTTGGCTAAAAGTGAGTCTAGATGGGCATGTATATTCTTGTGTTGGTTTTACATAATTGAAAATCTGTAATCATTGGTATCTGAAATTCAGTAAGTGAGAATTATATTTTTTTCCGCGCATTAAATTTTATTTTACATTGATTTTAGTTAAAAGAGTAGAACAATTCTTCAAATACAGTTAAGAACATAGTGTGCAATAATTAAAGAAAATAAAATAAAACAGTATCGTTCTAAGGATATTAGATGCATCCGAAAAAAGTCAAGGAAATTCAAACGGCGGAAATGATGGCCACTTTGTCAGCGCTGTTGAATTTTTTTAAATGTGCCAGAGTAATTTAGCGAAAATAAAATGCTGTAACTATAAAAAAAAGTTTTATTATTATTATTTCCCCCTCATTCATTAACTTGTAATGATTTCTGAACTCTTGTTTTCGTCACCGAATTTTACAGAAATTCATGAAAATAATCCCCCCCCCCCCCACCTCAAATTTTCACTCTGTTTAAGTCAGCAAAAATGTTTGGTTTCTTGAGTGACGACTTATCAAGGTTTTACTGTACTTTTATGTTGCTTGTAATAGTTTAAGAAGAAACAAAAATTATAAGCATGATTTAGAATTTCTCAAAATATTTTTTGATTTTAATATATCTAGAGAAGAAAAGAACATCTTTCTTAATGAGCTAAATTCTGTTTATATATGCGGTATTGATACCGCAATATTTGACGACGAATTAGAGCGATTCTCTTCGCTTTTAAAAAGGTGGATAGAAAAAAAATTAGAAATCTTGTTAAAATGTGTAAAACCTCAAAAGTACAACCGTCAACATTTTCTGGGGTTATTAATCGACAGTCCCCATAACGAACTGATCAGGAAAGTAAAGTAAACTTCTGTCTTGAAAAGAGTCGAAGATTATTGCAGTCAGAAGACAAATGATTTGTCTGTGCTGTATGCAGAACAAGAACGATCAAATAACATTGGCATATCTAAAATAAGTAAAGTATTGTCTGGAGGAAAATCTAGAGAAAAGTCATCTTGATTTCTTATTTTATTTATAATTAGTTTATAAACAGTTATAGTTTTTATCTGAAGAATTATTCATTAATTATGAATAATTTTAACCATTATTATTAATCGTGAATTTCCACAGCTTTTAAAACTAAAAAGCAAATTTGCATTCATTATTTATACTTATAATAAAGCTCATAACGTGTGTGTGCGTGTGCATCGGTGTGTGTGTGTGTGTTGGCGCTCTACATGCCAAACCGTTTGACGACCTACAGCTACCAAATTTGGTACATGTATACCTTGGTGGTCAGGAATATGCATCTCGGGTCTCTTTTTTGAATTTTTAATTAGAATTTTAATTATTAATTAAAAACTATTTTTCCCGCCAAAAAATCTTTATTTCCCCACTGCCAAATGAGTAAGGTTTCAGTTTTTCCCCCACGCTAACGATGTTAGGTGTAACATGTTTTCGGCAGATTATTTCAAATGATTCTGTTTATTTTCTTAATGTCTAATGCATTGAAAATTAAACATTGTTAGTTAATCGATCTTTCAGATTCATTCTGAAGTACTTTTAAATTAAAATAAAACAGAATAAAGGAAATTAAAAATCTCTAATCTGCATAGCGTTACTCCAACTGGCGTAGAAAATCCACGCATTCGCGTTACCATAATTGGCGTTGAAAATGCATGCATGTGCAGTGTATACTGATTGTTGACAACTGTATTTTCAATGGATATGGTCTTCATTAATTGGTTTGCACTTTTATTTCAGGTACACACTGTAAATAAATTGTTTTTCGGTTAGTTGTGTGATTTTGTAATTAAATTATATTTATGTTAGTTATATATTTTTCGTATATGCTTATAGTTTTAAATACATCGTTTTTTAAGTAGTTCCCCCCCCCCACGCTAACGAAGTTAGGCTTAACATGTTTTATACCGATTATTTCAAACGATTCTGTTTATTTTCTTAGTGTTTGATGCATTTAAAATGAAACATTGTTAATAAATCGATCTGTTCATGATGAATCTGAAAAAATTTTGTTGAAAAATTCTTGAGATATTACATAAATTAAAAAGGTGTTCTTATATTTATTATAGTTTAATCATTTCCACTTTGATTTAAAGCATAAATTCTATGGGAGCTAACAGAAGATTAGAGAGATACATTTTACGTTATGGCTGAAGACCTTTATTGTATTATGAGTAATTTATATGACTATTAAAATTTGAAGCTTTTAAAATATTTTGATGGAGAAGCTATTAAAATAGGAGTTACATAAAATATTTATATATAAAATTTTAACGAGCATTAAGATTGGCGAACCGGCTGGTGACCAAAGGCGGATAGTAACTAATAAATTTTTCTAAATATATGTTATATCAGTTAATAAATATCATGTTATTTATTAATTGAAATGGTCAAAGATTTGAAATTTATATATAACAGAACTCGTTTTCTTTTATGATGTCCTATTCAATTGGTTTTTGAAACATTTTAAAGGGCAATATTTCAAGTATATATAGCTGAATTAATTTATTATGATTAGTTGCCAAAAATAATGTTTCACCCTCTTTTTTGGTAATATTCCAGTCAAATTTAGAATGATCTGAATTTGCCTTCAATCTTCCGCTTACTTTAGAGTACTTTACGGGTTACTTTTTTCTAAACACGCTCCTTTTTTTTTACATGATTTCAACCTTCTAAACGATTAAGAAAAGGAAGGAATAAAACGGCTTATCATAGAAGAATAACGAAAAAAAAAAAGAAGTAGAAGAAGAAGTGCGACGTTGTTTATACTTGTACGAAGATTTAAATCTTGTGTTTCTTGCTTTTATCATTACTTTTTCTTGTATTTTAATATTTAGAGATGATAATCAACTTAATTATCATTTTTATCTAAATAACTCGATAAATTTATTATTTTTGTTATTCCACAATTATAATCAGTATTTTTGCTAGGAAAAAAAATATTTCTTTTATACAATGAATAGTAAATAATTTCAATAATTCTTAATATAAATACGGGATTAACGAAAAATGAATTTTCCAATTCTGAGAGCTCTAGAATGCATTCTATTGGTCCAAATGAGATAAAATTTTAAGTACTGATAACTCAAGTGATGCGCTTGACATTTATTAAGTAAAATATGTTAATATCCGAGTTCACGAAGAGACATCAATATAACAAAAATGGTACTAATATGCATATATTGAAAATGTGAAACATCATTTGCGTTACTCAGCAGGCTTCACGTTGCAAGAAAACGCACTACTAGTAAGGTTGGTCCACCAGTAGTGTGTTGGTCTGTCCGTGCAGGTATTAAAAAAAAATCCGCCTTGTGAAGAGGATATGAAGGGATCGAATCTCTACGCAAGATGATACTGAGATTTGAAACAACTAGGCAACTTAACATTTCTCTAGGTTGAGGATGAAAGCAAATTTCTTCTAACATCGAAAATATGACTATCGTAGTTGTTGACGCCAGCAGTTAATAACCCCTTTATGGTGTGAATGGGCCATTTGTATACTACTTTACGAAGAATCGTATGGCGGATTTTGCGTTTTTATCCCTTAAAATGGAACCTGTGTGCCTATTGCAAGAAGGGAGTTTTGTAAACAATTTGCATTTTAATTCTTTGATGGAATTGTAGTTGGCGTCTTTTAGCCATGATTATTCTATGAAATAAAAGAAAATTAGGCCAAACAATCTATTCTTAAAATAATAAAATGAAATCCGAATTATTTATATCATCAAAGCTTGTCTGTCTACTCGCTAAAGTGAGTGGTAGCATAATCTTAGGCTGCAATGAAAAAGTTACAATTCGGAAAATACTGCTAATAAAGAGATACAAAACATATTGCATGAATATCAGAGATGATACACATTCTGCGATAAGAACACATTGTTGGACATGAAAGAAGACATATTAAGAGCATTAATGCTACTTTTTTTATATTATTTAAAATTATAAAGCATATTAAATATTTTTATGTACATTGTGACACCACTTATCGGAGGATTTCCGTACCTGATTTTGTTTTAGTCATTAAAGGTTGTGTACATCATTTGAATCTTTAGTTCAAATTTTATCACATTTGGACCAATAGAAAGCTTCTAGAGCCCTCCTAGGTAGAAAACTTATTTCTTGTTAGTTTGTATTTGATCTCAACGTATTAGTTATCAACAATTGAACTGTTATTAAAAATAATTATTGTGAATTAAAATGTACAAATTTCTTTTGAAATATCATATCTGAGAAGTTTTAAAATTCCAAAATTTACAAGTTCATATGTGTAATTCTCTCAGACATCTCCCCCCCCCCCCATCCAATAGTTTTTATCACCAATGATTTGCAGCATGCTTGATCAAACCTTGCACAGGATGAATTTCACATTCTTTTGCCTGGGCTTGAGCTATCAGGATTATCTTAAACTGGCAATTACATTGTCTTATCTCGTTTGAATTCTGTTAACCATTATTATCTGTTATAAAATTTAGAAATCAAAATAGATAAAACAAAAACTGATTTAAGTGTTAAAGACAAAATTGAAGTTTTTAAAAAATATTAAAGTTTACTTAAAGTGAATTAGTACAACAGTGCAGCGCAGTCAAAAACTTCACAATCTTTTTGTAAATTTTTAGAAACAATAAATTTTTTGGGAGTAAGTATTTGTGTACATTTGTGGCTCCGACAGAAACAAATAAATTCTCCAATAAACGCCAAAAGGAGAGAAGGGTTCGAAATCTCGCATCATCGTTCAGCAAATTTTAAAAGCAATACAAGTAAGAACAATGTGCAAGTGAATCATTAAGAATCATTGTTGGTAAGCAATAATTAATAAATTTTTTTTAACTGACATTTCTTTCTTTTCATATAGGTATATTTGATATAGTTGGTTTTACCCAATATTATTTGTTAGTCGATATGATCTCGTCAAGTCGTATCTACTGAAGCATGAAGCTGTATTGGTCGTGATGCCGCAAATGAATTAGTGAACACTATAAATTGATATTATTGAATTTGTCACATTTATCTTCAAAATATGAAATTGAACTAGGAGGAGGAGGTGGAGGTCTAAAAGATCGCTGGAAATTTTCTGTTTTTCTTTCAGGTGAGAAAGCTTGAGGAATTAGAAAAGTGCAAATGCAGAATTTTAAGAAATCACAGAATTGCAGTTAAGATCACCTGACCAGTTAACTAATAACGGTTTCTTATCATGTCTAATCTCATCATTTCTGCCCTTTCTTTTGCAACCAATGTTTGTTTAGGTTACTTTTAGCACTGGAATATTTAAAAGCAGGACTATCGTTTATACAACAGTGGAAAGAATCGGAAAAATGGTTGGATGTCACCGTCTTATCTCTAGTTACTAGATAGACATGATTTTGTGATTTGAGTTTATTGTTGAATTAATGTATTTCAGTAGAATATTTTTAGCGTGTATTTATATAACTATTCTTTCTTTTACAGAGATTCACAAAGAATACTTTTTTCATTGAAAAGAATAATACAATTGTGAACTTCCCCATCAAGTAAGTGAGAATTTTTCATAAACTCATTTATAGAACTTCTAAAAAGCAGTCATTATATATTTAAAAAAATGCATTGAAAAAGTTCGCTGTTTGAGTGGAAAATTTCTGTTAAATAAATAATCAAAGTTACAGTAGACTCAACTACCCAGCGCAACTTGGCAGAAGGTCTTATTGGATAACAAGAAAGCCAGTTTTCCTTTCCTTCCGCAATCTTATTATTGAAAACCTTACCTTTAAATCTGCTGCTGTTCATATTTTCTGGCTTTTTACTTCAATAGAGCAATATTTTATAAATGTTAGTTATACAGGTTGTCTCAAAAACCTTGACTGCAGCTTTTATTTCTGAAATATTGATCGTAGACATATACTGTAATTAACAAAGTTGCATAAAAAAGGGGGAAAAATGTTATGAAATCAATTAAAATGTTCAGGGGATTAAACTTTAAAAAATATAAATTTTTATACGTGTCAGATGTTCGTGTTTTAGGGATAGTACACAAATTACCAAAGAAAGTAATGATTGAATAAATAAATAATAATTTTAATATTTATTGGTTCAAAAGTATGAAAAATGTGTAGAAATAATAACTTAAAGGAAAGATTACTTAAATGAAAGATTACATAAGTTTTTTTACAAGTTCATTGACTGTGCTATTTTTAACTTATATTCTGTAATTCATGATATAAAATTTTAAAGTATTTTTCAGGAAGCATACATTTTAAAATTTGTATCTAAAACTAAAGATAGGAAGCATATTTTATTTCCTTATGATGCATTCTTAAGTCGCGTCATCTCCACTGAAGCTGTAAACATTTGCATTTTAATTTGCGATTGACTCTTCTCCAACTTTGTTTTAAAATATCTTTGAGAGTTTTCATGATAAAATGCTGAAATTTTGTGCATGACCTTATTAGAGGATAGGGCACATTTTACACACTGAGAATTTTTTTGTCCGGGGTCCGTATAAAAATTTATATTTTTTAAAGTGTAATCCCCAGAACATTTTAATTGATTTCATAACATGTTTCACCTTTTTTTACGCAACTTTGTAATTTACAGTATATGTCTACGATCAATATTTAAGGAATAAAAGCCACGGTGAAGGTTTTTGAGACACGCTGTATAATATATGTTTTAAAAATTTAATACCAAAAAAAATAAATAAATAAATAAGTCAGCTAATAAATTCACCCAACTGCAAAACATATCATATGCGACGTACAATGTGACGATTTTCTCTTAAAATAAACAAAATAGTCGTTAATCGTAAATTGTCTTTAATGCACAAAAAAAGTGCACTAAATTATATTTTGCTAATGTAATCAAAAATAGTGACATGTGTTGTAAACTTGTTGGTATCGGATAACCAGCTGACCAAGCGAAGAGCAGGAGAAAATAGGCACACAAAAAAAATCAATGTATTTTTAAAAAATAGCGAAAATTCACTAAAAATTTACACAACTGTTAAGTTGGTATCATTAAAGACAATCCTTTTTAAATTTTGAAACGTAGTAAAATTCATTTCATAATACTTTCGGAAATTATCGCTAAAAGACGCCATAATTCAGCTTCATTTTACTATTTAAAATTTCAAAAAAAAAAAAAAAACAATCATTTCAAAGCATACATACCAAGATATAGATATACCAAATTTGGTATCTGTAGATCAAATGCTCTGACCTGTAGAGTACTAGCATGCACAGATATGCACACATGTTCATCTTTATTATTAGTTAAGACTAGTCGTCTTTAGTAACCAAATTGTTTTCCAGGGAGATTCGTTATATTTAATTTCAATGATTCATTTTGATATAACTTTATGTCTGTCAAATTACCAGACATTAAAGTTGTGTTAACCCATGGCCGTGCAATGTGTATATGAACCTTTCAAATGAAAACTTATCCCATGACGTCTAAGTATTCTTAAGAACATAAATGTATGATTCATTTAAATATCGTAATAATGTAAATCCGCTTTTTTTTATTAGTTTGCCGTATAAAAAGCATAAAAAATTATTATAATCGTCAAAAATAAAATAAAAATACAAACTGCAGATTTTGACGAATCTCTATATGCTAGGCTTCTTCAAGTTCGAAAAACACAATTTCGACATTATGTCTGTCTTGACTTTGACAAAGATAACTCAAATATACTTTGAGCTATATTGATCAAGGATGCCACTCCACCGGAAGACACAGGGAATTTAAAAATCGTTTAAAAAAGATAGGAAAATTTTATAAAAACCGGGAAAAATGCGGGGAATTTTGTTCCTTAGTTATTTTGGTTCCCATATAAAATAAATGCTGTTCTCTAAAAAATGCAAAAATAAAAGAGCATAGTCACGGCTTTCAAAAACGGAACAATATCATGCGAAAACTCACGCTTTTTCTATTTTTTTGCATTTCTTCATATCTTGAATATATGTATAGGGAAAACACAGTGAATATTTTTTTTTCAAGATTTGAGTGGCAACTCTGAATCATTTATCTTTGCCATTATTAACCCGTTGTTTGTAAATGGCCGAAATGTTCCTGGACATGAAAAGAATTTAGATTTAATTTCATTTATTTATCACCACTGTAATTTTCTTCATCAAATATTTCATCATTGGTTTGTTGATCAATTACTGAAAAAATATTTATCAAAATATGACATTTTTCTGTGTAACTTATTGAATTTTTGCAACACTTCCATCACATTAATATTTCGAATAGTTTTAATATTTTTGAATGTTTAATTTTTTTTTCATTCTTGTAAACTTTATAGAATATCACCTGATTTTTCGTCATCTTTTGGGTGAATTTTACATTAATAATGAAAACCTTGATTAATAAGGTTTAAAACTGAGGTAACATTCTTTGAAAAATTTCAAAGTAGGTTTTCACTTTCCTGCTATTTGATGCACTCATTCTCAATTCAAACACATTGAATAAAGAGATTTTTAATTCTTATGGTAAATTTCGAGTGTTGAAATTTTTTCTCGTACTGACTTCAAATTGATTGTTTCTATAAAATGATGATAGGCATTTGATATTTTTAATGCTTTTGAGAAATCGGTTTCTTTTTCAGGGCATTTCATTTAGGTTTCAAAATGACATGTCTCAAATGAAATTATTTTTTATCAGCATTTTCATATGCTATTGGACTTCAATCTTAGGGCAGCAATCTTATTCTCGTGATATTTTAGAAGACAAAATTGAATATGCTACTAAAAGGCAACAATCAACATTTAAAGGTTAAAACAAAATTGCATGTGAATTTTTTTAGGGGGGAGGGCTTAAAAAATCAAAACTTGATTGTCTAAGATTTTAGGGAATAATTAAATTAAACTTTTTTCCCCTCTGTTGCTATTTTTCTCTAACGTCTATAAAGATATTTCAGATCCTAAGTGAGTACTGGAAAGATTAAGTGAAAAATCTTTATATTTTGCTAATGAACTTTCATTCATTAACAAAAAGGAAAGAAGGAAGGAATAGAAACTTCTGTACATCGCAACCCTTGCATGCCTATAAAAAAATTGTAATTAAATTATTTTAAAAAAATTTGTAAAATGATATAGCGAAAAAATGTCCTGTAGTTTTCGTTAATGAAACTGCCTGAAAATAAGATTGTGAGCCACAGAATTAATTAAACTCATGTTAATTGTTGAAATGATTTTTCCCAAGCTGTCTTTTTAATTTTCTGTTGAAATTATTTAAAAGTATTCTTTTATATATTTATGTACACTGGCATTCAAAATTGTCATATTTTCTGGATTTTTGAAATAGAGCCATGCACTGACTTAAAATACTTAATTTTTAAAGCATTTTGTGAATTTCAAAAGTCATAGAATCTTGCCTGAAAATTCATCTTGGGCTGCACACATTTCATTCACTTCACTTCTTTCATGCCTGTTTGCAATAATTATTGTTTCTTCTGTTTTCCAGAAATGTAGATTTTTCCGAAATCTTCCAGCCAGAAGCGCACGAGAAGCAAGCTATCTATGATCTCATCGCCAATATAGTGCATGACGGGGAGCCTGGATCTGGGAAGGGTACTTACCGGACTCACATACTGCACAGGGTAAGATATTCTGTTCCTTTGCTATTATTATATAAAAAGAATTTCTGCATCATTTAAAAATAAAATTCAGATAAAGTATTTTTCTATGATGTCAATTTATGTAATTATTACAGGATTTAAAAAGGTTTTTTCCTCCCATGTGATATGCAGTAAAATTTTTCATTGTTTTATCAAATTACTTAATTACAGTTCCCCCCCCCCTTTATTTTTAAAATTGTTGTTAACAAAATCATCCTTCTTTGCTTTAAATAAATCGTTTTCAAAATAAATTTTACCGTTCTTTAAAATGGACATTATACACTTTTTAAGTTATGTTTTGCTATTCAAACACATTGAAAGAAGAGATTTTTGCTTTAATTTATAATTTTTTCCCCACCAACTTCATCTGTCTCTGGCAATAAGGAATGACAGCCTTTGCTGCTGAAAATCACAATTTATCCATTTCAATAATAATAATAATTCAAATTGATATTCTTATGTTGTGATTGTTTTACTTTTTAATTACAAACTTTTAGCTTTTTAATTTAACAATTGCATGTGTATATGGGAAAGATTTAGAAAATAAGCTCTGTTTGCAAGGAATAGGAGTGTTGTTTTTGTATGCTGTTGCATGGAATCGTATAGAAGACCATGTCAGAAATGATATTTGGTAAGAATCTTTTGGTAGCTAAACTTTGACGTGATGTTTTATGAAACGTTGAGGGTGCTGAACCTCGTTCATACGCCATCAATGGCACCCAAGAAATTTTGAATCATCCTCTAAAGTTCAGATTTGGTGAAACACAGAAAACTATGGATTTGGTCTTGCCATTTCAACAGTGACCTCTTACAGGTAAATTTTATTCATCTGTGGCAATTTTTTCTGAACTTTCTGACAAATGTCTCACTTTGATCAGAAATATTGAATAATGTAATGGTGCCATTCTTTAATTCGTGTAGTGAAAATTTTATATCTGTCGGTGTCTTATATTGATCAACTAGCCATCTTTGGCCAACAATTTGTAAACTCGGATTAGCGCTCATTAAAATTTTCAATTAAATATTTTGTGTAACTTGGTCTCTTAATAGCTTCTTCAGCAAAATATTTTTAAGCCTCAAATTTTGATAGTCATATAATTCATACTTCTATAGAAGTCTTATGCTGTTTTGTTTATTGTACTATCTATCTAATTTTATGTTTGCTCCTGTAAAACTTGAACTTTCAGTGAAAGTGATTAAATTTAAATTAAAACATTTTTTTTGTTTTATTTGTTGAAACAATATATATATTAAAAATCTGAATGAAGAAAGCAAAACCATTCAGCATTAAATTCTTATGTGCAACACAGGATATTTTTTTATAATGTATGCAATATTTCAAAGAATTATTTAATAAAAATTTCAGATTCATTATAAAATTCAATTTTTAGTTTTACTTTCAAAAGTATTTTAATGACAAAATATTTCTTTTAATCAATAAAAATACTTTATACAGTCCTAAAGAATGAAATTCAGCAAAATATTCTTGACACTTCAGCTATATATATATATATATATAATATATTGTATATTCTGCTAAAAAATCTGACTGAATTTCAGTATTACAATTTCATAATCTTAAGCTGACTTTCATAATCTTGAAACTCCGAGTGGTGATTGGCTTTTTTTTTTTTTTTTTTTGAGACGATGATGGAGTAGTCTGAATTGCTCGTTTTTATAAGCTAATAATATTCAAGTTTTTATAACTCATTCAATTTTAATCACAATAAAGTGGATCTTTCTTTCTATTTAAAACTATTCGTCTCTGGCGTCCAGCTGGTTTGATGAGAATATTGATTGTATTTAATTTCCTTTAAATCGTGTAGATATAATTTCCTTTACGTTTCCTAGAAATTATCAATTTTTAAAGCCAGTTCATTTTAATTGTCTCTTGCTTTAAAATGGTGCTTTTAAAAACCGGAAAAAAATATCCGATTCATCTCTCTCCCATAATTCACTTTATTGTAACTTAATATTTTTATATGTCTCATAACCTACACAAATATTAAACAGAAACCTTGTTTAGTTTTCAACAATGTAAAAAAAGTTACTTGATCGAATAGTTACTGGAACTATAAAATGATTTGAACTTCAGAGAAACAGTGTAATCTATTGTTAAAAATTAGTCAAAAAATATTTTCAAATGCGGCATAAATTCCCGCAATTATTAAATTGATATCATTAAAAAGATATATTTTTTTTATATTTCAAAGCAGTGTAAAATTCACTTTTGTGTAGTAATGCTTTTGGAAGTTATCGCAGAAAAACACCAAAATTTTGCTTTATTTTTAATTAATTAAAATTTGAAAAAAATCGCACATTCCCTACTTCCAAGGTATGTTATATTCCAAATTTGGTAGCCATATTTCAAATCACAGCTCACAGCTGTGGCCTGTAGAGCGCTGTCGCATTCATCTTTATTAGTAATTTAGATAATATATGATAAAAGATATCCAAATATATGAAATTATCAAAACTTTTAGGTCCAGTTATCTGTAAACTGTTTTAACTTTAATCAAATATTGACTGAATAGCTTAAATTACTTTTTTTTTTAGTTTCTATTCCCTAATAGCTATTGTTTTTAAACATATTTATGAAGCAATGAAATTGTAATAAATCTGAAATAAAAGCAAAACAAATGATAAAGATAATTTAAAATGAAAAAAAAATATGATACTTCACTAAGTAGATTCATATTAACCAAATTGGGAAAAACACGATAAGAACGCAACTGTTTGAGGAAAAATATTTTGTAGCTAATAAAAGCAAATGATTTATGGTTGAGGAAACAGTGAAATTAATTTACTTTCTTGCATTGTTGCTTCATTTAAAAATGAGACATGTCTGTAGTTAATCAAATAAAAAATACTTTAAAAATTTGGTGGTTATTTAAATTGATGTCATTGGAAAGATATTTTTTTTTTAATTTTTAAATGAATTTAAAATTATTTTTCTACTTTAATGTATAAGGAATTTATTGCCAAAACATGTCAAAATTCAGCTGAATTTTTAAATAATTAAAGAAAATCCCTCCGAGGTGCACATTTCCACCCTCCACGTTCCAACTTTTTTAGCTGTGGGTCAGATGATTAACGGAATAATTTTGTTCCTTTATTGATTGGTTTAGGTTTTTGCAGCCTTTTCAGATCTTTACAGTTCTTAGCGATCAGAATGAGGAAAAATAATTGTTTCTTCTTTTTATCGAAATAAATTATCTTTATTTACCAACTAAGGGTGATGAACATTTTATGCGTCTACTTTAATATTTAAGGAACTGGCAGAAATTTATTTTCTCTATCCAATTAGTAAAAATCGCGAAATTCCTAAATTTATTCTTGCCGAAACATGTCGTGACTTATGTCTGCCAAAAGAATGAACATTCAATATTTCTGCAAAGTTTGAGATCATAGATTTGATTTGATTTGTGAAGGCTTTTTATTTTATTTTTATTTTTTTGTGCAAGAGCTACATTTGGCTAAGCTGCTCCATGCAACTGGTAAAATATAAAATCGGTAAAATACAAATAATAAATAAATATAATGGAATATAAAAGTAGATCGAATTGAAAACTTCTAAAATGTGACAATGCATCAATAAAATTTCAGAATTTTAAAAATGCAGTAAAAAAAAACCCCCATCAATTTAAAGCAGAAGAATATGGGATCAAATCATTGTTGATCGTGGTGGGCACAACTAATGACTGAGATAAAACAGATATTACATACACTAAATATAAGTATAAAATTTAATAGCTTTTAAAAATTTAAAGATATTTGGGTGGTGTTTTTCATCCATCAAGTCCTGCAGAGTCAATGAAGTTGAAGGAAAAAAGCGAATACGATGGGAGTCTAAATCAGGACATTCAATTAAAATGTTTCATAGTAAAACCCACATGACATGTGGGGCACTTCAGTACAGCTTCACCAAAGAGAAGAAGTCTATGCGTGTATCGCGTATGTCCTCACCTATAGGGAGGCGTCAACCTCATTTACAGAAAGAGCAGACCACAATCCAATAATCGGCTTGATGGAATGCAGTTTAATTTGGGTCCGCAGGTCCCACGCTACTTGCCAAGTAGAAATAATGTATTTTGACAAGCATTTCTTAATATCGCTATAAGGAAGTCTCTGAGACAAAAAAATCTGTTGCTGATTTTGCTACTGAATCTGCCATTGCATTGCCAGCATCACTCGACACCCAACAGAAAACTATCTGAAACCCATCAATTTGTAGGACAAGCAAAGTTTACAAAATTTTAATCGAAATTGGATGCATCCGATTGTGATAGTGTGAAAGTGTTTCCAAAGAAGTCTTGCTATTGGCAAATCGACGCTGAGTGGATAGTGAAATTTTTTGGAGGGCAAACAAAATTACGACTAGCTCAGCAGTAAAAACTGAGCAACAATTGTGAAGACGGAGTCTCAATGTATCAGACGGAAGTATAATTCCACAACCAACATGGTCGTCTGCTTTCGAGCCATCCATGAACATTGGGGCAAAAGAAGAATACTGATAGCGATGGTGTAGAAACAGCTGTTGCAGGACAGTCGGTATAGTTGAAGATTTATCGAATCCCGAAAAGGGATTCAAAAAGGAAAATTGCGGTTTATCCCAAGGTGGAGAGCAAAATAAATTGGTTGATTTAACTGCAATATTATCAAAGCCCGAGTCATGTAGCAGAAATTTTATTCTTTCATTGAATGGAAATATATGAAATGGACAGGCATCATACAATCTGCGAAAACCAACTGGCAATGTAATTTGACGACGGCATCCTGGCCTAGGGGTAGCGCGTCTTCCCCACGATCTGGAAGTCCAGGGTTCGAATCCCGATTCCGGCATGGTTGTTCTTCCCCCTGTGTTCTATCTGTGAGGTGTGTAAAAGAGCACCCCCCCCCCCCCCCGTAAAGCTTTAATTTAAGAGCACGCCGAGGCTTTCATTTTGGTTTACGTTTCTGGGGTTCGTGAGATTCTGGAGCACAGTTTGTAGATGGTTCTGTATCAGAATCAGATGTTTCTGCTGGAAGCAAAAACATCTGATATCTTTTTGAGCAACTATCTGCACACAATTTTTACACGAACAGTATTTATGAAAGGAATTTTTTACAGCTGATGCCATGATGACACCAGGGGAAGGTGTTTGTGCCTGAATCCTTCTTTTCACCTCTGATAAAAAATGTGTTCTTTTGTTTTCAAAGTTAGAATTTCTTTTTCCAACCACTACCGTGGACATGATCTAGAAAAGAAATTGTATTCGCCATCGCAATTGACGCACTTTTCAAGTGAGTTACACTGCTGGCTATCATGTCCTTTCTTTGCACAACGGTTGCAAGTGGATGTCCCGCGGCAGGTGATCTTAGAGTGCCCAAAATGTTAGCACTGAAAGCATTTCAGAGGGTTTGGTATAAATGGACACACGCTCATTTTCATATATCCTATTTTAACTGATTCTGCAATGTCGGCATTTGGAAGATAAAAACAAGGTGCTTTGTAGGGAGGAGTTGTCTATCCCGCCGAATAGAAATACAGCTTACATGTGTCAGCTTTTAGTTTCTTTATAATTTCTTCAATTGATGTATGAAATAACTCTCCCATATGTTATAACACCTTTAGAAGAATTCAGAGATGTATGAAGGCTTTCAGAAACAGAAATTGTAGCTAAAGCTTTCAGTTTGAGAATTTGATGAGATTGTTGTCGAGAATTAATTTCAACCACCAAATCTCCTGAATGAAGTTTGCGAATGGTATAAACTTCTCCAAGTGTTCCAAAAACGGTCCTTTCTACAAGGAACGGTGAAGCTGTATGGAATGTCTCTTTATTTTCTGAAATTCTTTGGATGATAAAAAAAAAAAGGGTCATAATATTTTTCTGCAGTTTTTTTAATCTCGTGTTATCTACTGAAGAGAAAATTGGATTTAGGCCCCATATTATATTAAAAAAGATTCAGGCCCGATGGCACCACCCAAGGGAAGGCAGCCACCGGCTCTGGCCATTCCTAGCCTCGGCGCTTACCTTAGTGCTGGTCGGAACCCATACGCTCCGAGTTAACCCTGGGGACTGTGACCACCCTTAACGCCAAGCTCAAGAAGTAACCCCTTCGCTTGATCCCTAGCAGACTAACCATTCTGGTGGCTAGGCATCAACCGATTGATACACTGAGGACCACAGTGCACTACTCGTCTAATGGCAAACACGTGCACACGGCAAACACGTGGGGGTATTTGTTCTCCATGAGAAGCAGGAAGCAAACAGAGCGGCGACAGCTTCTCATGGAGAGCTCCCTCGCCTACCTTCGAGGCGGAAGTAAGGAGAACCTGGAAGGCAGGCCAGATCACTAGACTATCTCGGGATCATGAATCCTGTCACACCTGAACAAAGTGTGCCCCTGAGGGATTGAGATCATAAATACAAAATCAAATTTTTTGTTGATTTGAAATGGAATAATCTACAGCAAGAAACTAAAAATCTATTCAAATATTTGTATTTAAGTTGTAACAGTGAAAACAGTGTCTCTGAACGATATCAAGAAAATCGAGCTGTTGTGTTCAGTACTGTCATCCAATTCGGCAAATAATGATGTGGAGAAAAGGCGATATTATAAACACATTGAGCGTGTAAGTGCTATTTTTAAACTTAGCATTATTAACTTTAATGCATGCTATTGCTTAAATAATGACAATAAATACCGCCTGCTTTGCATCACATTCCAAATGAGTCTTCTTATGATTGAGAAGGAACAGCGGCGTTTTCTGATGACTCGAGCTTAGTCGATTGACGGAAATCTGCATAACTTTCATTCGAACATTATAACTTCCGTATTATTATTACTATTCTGATTGTTCTATTCATCCTTTATAACCACCAACGATACCACTCTGACTTGGGCGAGGATGCCCCCACTAACTGAATTCTCTTTTCTTTTGCAGGGTTCTGGCAAGTGGTACGAGATGCAAGATCTGCATGTGACAGAAATTCTCCCTCCCATGATCACGCTGTCTGAGGCGTATATTCAGGTAATAATAAATTACTGGAGCATCCTCAGTTCAACCAAAAGTCTCTTAATGAAAATGTCTGTCTGTCAAATTGGATGCAGTGAATAAGAAAGCACTTTTCCATTTTGTATTCTGAAGACAAAGTATGCCTACATGAAGCATAAAGGCTGACATCGACGAAACACAGTGTAATACACTGACAAACTACGCAACATACCAGTAAAAAGCTTTTGGTGCTTACATTCTTACAGGTTGCAATTGGTTTCTCATAACAAGAAAAATTCTGCAAACTCGCATCGATCATGTTTATGTGTGTATAACGCTCTGCCTAGACTATCTTTTGAATTCGATGACTAGGGTAATTTTGTTTGTATTTCAACCGGCCGGAAATACACTGTAAGAGAGTGAAAATCTCGAATGAGTTTGCAGATGGCTAGCTCAAACGGAGGGGTGCATTTCATCTCTCCATAACTTCCTTACAATTGAAGATAGAAAAATTAATTAAATTAGACAAATTAGCATCTCATTAGGACCAACTACTTTTATGGTTAAAGTTTTTCAATAGCTATAATTGCTTTGAAGTTAGAGGCTGAGGAATGATTTTCAGTCTTAACTTTAACTGTTAGCAGCATGATTTGTATTTTTACATTTAAAAAAAAAATCACCTATGGCAAGCAATGTGTGTGTTAAATTATTTTTTATACTACTAAACTATTAATACTGAATTTCCCTTTTATTTGATAAGACTGAAAAGGATGAATTTAATTGAATCCATCTTATGAAAATTGCTACTCATTTACACCCTAGTTACAAATAATAGAACTATTTTCCACATATTATTAAGAATCACGCTGTGTGCTGATAAGTTGAAGAAAATGAAGCGAGGTTATTTTATTATTCTTTTGGCGGGGACAAACAAATAATGGCCATCCAGAAACAAGCTCATTCATCGCATTAATTTTTATCGGTCAATCTTGTCTGTTACAATATTTCAATTGTTCCTTTTTTTTATGTGGTTTAAAATTTGAGAATTCTGCATTTTAATTTGAGAGCGAAGACGAAATTAAATAGTTCATCTCCAGTCCCCAATCTCCATTAGAAATGTGCCACAGGCTAAGTAGCGAATTCCTTTCATAAATATCAGCAATAGATGAAAATTTGAATCAATATATGATGAGGAAAGAATCGATTTTGGATCATGTTTACATAGGTCAATTATATTTTGAAAGAAAAAGAAGTTAGTTCTGAAACTATGACTGCAAACTCCAAGAGAAAGAGCCATGGGAAGCAGCGAAGAACTGAAACCGAAGTAGAGAAGCCATGATAAAATGCGTCACTACATTTCATTTCTTGTTGAAGGCAATAACCTCTTACGACCGTCGCAAGCATGATAGTGACGTTTCATATCTAGAGCAGGACCTAATTTTAATTCGAATTTTATTCGTTTATCAACTTTTCGTTTGAACAAAAAACTTCCAGAAAAGAAACTGTTTTTTGATTACAGTTACTTGTGTATTAATCAACGATTATCTACAACTATGACAACAACATTTTTATAAAGCTACCGAAAATCACTTTGTAGCTCTAAATTAGACCGAAGTTGTTTGCTACATAGAATAATAAAACTTACAATTAACTATCTATAAAGATTTGAATCTAGTTGAGCAAGAATTTGTTTAAAATTTTAAACTTGCATGTCTTTTTTGTTTTCTTTTTCCTCTCCTCCCTATCAAAGTGTAACTTTGTGTGTGTGATAGGCAAAACAAAAATTACCTTTTTTCTCCCTCTCTAAGACGGCCGTCGCTTGCTTTTCATAGTTGCAATCATCTGAAATTGCTGTCAGCATTTTTTCGCACATTGGACTCAAAGGAATTCAAAAAAATTATATTGCCCTTAAGTCCAGGAGAAAAAAAAATCACAAATAAGTGGCGCAATAACTGAGGAAGGGTCTAGGTGTCCCTTTCGCTATAGAGGCAAAACATTAATGTGTTTATGCCATATTGTTTGAAACCAAATACGATTGGAAGGTGCGAAAATATTTTATATTCTGGTGCCATTTATCCTCGCTACGCCGCTGATTGGCTGGATGCAAAGGGGACCAAAGCTGGTTACACTAACTTTGAAGCAGGAGGAGAGGAACAGTAATAAAGCCTACTAACGTTGTCCGTAATTTAAGCTTTTAAAATCTTGTAGGGATTTCATAAATAACTAATATCGGATTTTCATTTTTTATCATGCGAGAACATGTTATTTTTGGCTTGCGGTTTTTGAAACGATTTGATTTTTTTTTTAATTTTGGAGTCGACTTTCACAGTATAGTTTTCCCATTATCTATCGTCTGCTAACATAGTTTTATTTGGAGTCGGCTTTCACTGCGTAGCTTATGAATTGCTGATGTAGTTTTCCCCTTGGAAATCCCACTGTTAGTGCCTAACTAGCGCAACGTTTTTTTTTTTTTTTTTTTTTTTAAATAAACCAAATAAATTAAAATATTGTTTGTTGAATCGATAAAGATTGTTGGTTCAGGGATGATTTCAACTAATTAAAATAAGGTTATTAGAAAATATTGCAGAATGTTGTCACATTTGGTGATTTATCGCCAACTAAAGTTACAACTTGATTTCCAAATTATACGTTCTCTGAATTCTTACAAATTGTCTTAATTTAAGTCATTAATCAGTTTAAACCGGTTTGAAACAACGGCACAATCAGATTGCGCATGCGTCGATATTTAAAAAAAAAAAAAAAAAACTTTTTTTTTTTTAAACCATATTTTCAAATCGCTCGAGCTCCAAAACTTTGTTTGCAAGCTAGAAAAATTGAAAATGAAAGTTTAAAAAATTATCATTATATATATATATATACAGAGAGAGAGAGAAGTCTCGTGATTGTTTCAAACCTGTTTAAACTGGTTAATGACTTAAAAAACTCTCACATGATAACTTAAAATTTGAGATAGCATTTTCTTTTTTTCCTTTTCAGATTTGGGAACGAAGGCCGACTGAAAAACTCCTCCAAAAGAATGGAAATTGAAAACCACGATCCATCATTGTAAATAGTTATAATTTCATCTTTTTTAAAGTAATAATGAAAAATGACCTAATAAAGTGTTATCAAAGAATTCTTTTTTCTATTTTATTTTGCAAAATGCTTTGTATTCATGCATTAACAATCAGTATAAAGTGTGCAAATGTTTTTTGACCAGCCTGATATGTGACGATCTTGGAAGTAAATTTGTCTATGAAGTTGATCCTACCAGAGCGTTGTTAAAGAAGAATATGTAGATTGGTTCGATCAACGGAAAATAAGAAGACAGCAAGATGAATTGGGTGCGCTAAAAAGATATATCGAACATGGGAATTTTAAAAACACTAACATCATCATATCTCATTAATATGACATTTTGGAACAATAGTTTGAATAACCTTTACAGATAAATTAATATTGAATTACAGATTTTTAACTGTAATATATTGTAATTAATTATGTATGTAATTACGTTAGTCAATCGTGTAAAATCTAGTATGGTGAAATTTTAACTTGACGTCTTAAAAAAAATAAAAATTTGAAATTTTTTGGACCAATTTTGCCAAATTTTAGTTTTTACCAAGGAAAAAAATTGCTAATTCTGGTATTTAAAATATTTAAGGAAAGGTTTTTTTTGGGGAGGGGTGGGAAGGTGGTCATATTCTATTTTTATATCGATTTTTTTTTTCTTCTTATAACGCTCATAAAAAATTTTTCCCAATGAAATTTTTTATAATTTATAAAGGTTTGTCCTGAGAAACTCTCAGCATAAAGCCATTGAAGAGTTAGGTGCCTTAAAGTTGGGAAGTTATTTTTGGGGGCATTAGAGGCACGCTAAGAATGGATTTGTCAAACTTTTTATCCGAAGATTATTTTAAAAATAAAAACAGAATTTTAATGTGTTTTCTTCATAACATCAAAGCATATTATCTCACGAAAATTAACACCGTTTTAAAGGTTAAAAAATATATAGCTTTTCTGTGATAAAAATTTTGTTTGAATGAATGTATTTCTTCTTTAATTTTAATAACTTTTTGCAAAGTTAGTTTTGGACACAGTTTGTAACAATGATTTTTATTATGATGAAATTCAAAATAATATCATTGCTTCTTCGAATCGTTGAATGGCATTATTTTGCAGCTGTTACAGTTGTAATAAAAAGAAGAAGAAAATGCTTTCTTTGCTTTAATTTAAACCAAAAAAAAAATTGAAGCAGTGTGATATTCTTTAAACTAGTAGGGGTGGTCTTCCCAAAACTTTCTCCATACTCTCTCATAAAGTTGTCATCATTGAGAATACCTTACATGGTATTGGCGTACAATATTTACGACATATTTTTTGGTATGAATTTGGCATTTTGATTGAATCTTTTGTGTTATCCTTGGGGAATTTTTTGGCGATTAATCCCTCGAGACGGTCCCCACCATTCAACACGGTGCATGCGTTAATAATATACAAAAACCGAATTTATGTTTTAGATATGTTTTTCATAACCGATAGAAACCAAAGTGTGACCAAAACTGCATTAACAGTCACAAAATCTCATACCCAATTTGAAATATTTAAGTCATTCCGTTTTTGAGTTATTACCTTTACATGTTTCTGATAGTACAGGCCGGCTCAATTTGATTTGTAGACAATATACTAAATTTCATCTGTCTAGAACAAGGTGGAATGTATAAAAATACAATAGCACAAAACATTAGATGAGAATAAACAAACGGAGAAATTCAAATTTTATTATGATGATAATAAAATAAAAGATTATATACATTAAAAAATGTATGAAATTTTTATGGTGTAAATGAAACAGTTAGAGAGCAACTAATAGCATAATTTAAGCAATAAAAATGTTTAAGCATAAGAAAAAGTGCCATCCTGATGTAATATTAATATCTAATGCTAAAGGTTATCTTCTGACTACTTATTATTAAGTTATTTCTGACAATTCGATTGCAGTGCTCCAAGAATTAGCACCCCCCCCCCTAATCAACTAGTTATTAAAATATGTGTAGATAAAATTTTTTCGATGGAAGCAAAATTGAAGATGCTCTCTATATGAAGAATGGTATGGTAATGTTCCTTTATAAAAAGATGGAAAAGGTCCGGCCGTGATGCTTGGTTATCAAAATATTTATCTTGCAGATGCTCTTCTACACATGGATGTGCAGATAAACAATAGCCTGAAATGAAAAAAAAAAATCTTATTAAAAAAAGATCAAATGTAATACATCTCTAATCAAAAACGATTTTGAAAATTGATAGGAAATATCTTGCTTATTTCTTTTGAAAATGAAAAGAAAATAAACTACAGAATGAATGTGAATTCGTGAGCAAAGGAATGCAATAATAATGACAGATAATAGACAGCATATAGAAAAAATGTTGTTACATATTTTCATTAGCTGCCAACGATGTTTCATTCTATTTCCGAAAAAACACCAACGAATCATCATGTCCGATAAATTACCGATTTATAAAAATTTTTTCACTTTTATTATAAATTTTCTTGATTTTTTTCAACTTTCCCGAGTTCCCTGACGATTTCCGGTCAGCCACCCTGAGAATCATCTCGAGCTAAAGAGCTCTCCATGAAGGGTTTTTGGGTTCCCTAATCTTCCTTTCAACAAAAAGACGTTGAAAGCATTCTAGAAGTTGTGTATATAGAAATAGCAGTAAAAGAAGTTGGAGGTGTTTTTTTTATTATTATTATTATTATTCTGGCTGGCAGGTGAAAGTGATAAAAAAATGATGTGGTAAACTTTGGTATCTGATTTTTCTCTAAGAACGTATGCAACTAATATGGTTTATCAGTGTAAATATCTTCTTTATATCACAAATTAAAACATTGTGAGTCACCAACTGATTTCCAGTATATGGAACTGTCAGAGCAGCAAGTAGCAGCGTAGAAGATATATTCAACAGATAACATATTGGAGAACGAATAACACAGGAACCCAACAACGCAACATCAAAATCTTACAACAAATTAACTATTTGTATATATCTTCTACTGTAAATTTTGCTTCTTAAAAGATATAACAATTGTCGTGCATAACATAGCATCTTAAATCAAAGAATTGTCTATTTAATTTATGCAGATCGCAGTACCCTAATAACTCATAATATTAATCTTGCATGCAAATTATAGCTTTGTGCAGCTTACTATGAATTCTGCTGTTTGAATCTGTCTCAATTACTTTTTTATTCCCACTCATTTTTATCGAGTATTTAAATGGAGTGATACTAATCAAAAATGCAGATTGAAGCATTGCATTTTCTTTATTAGCACCAAAATATTCAATGGCATATTCTGTTAACAGTCATTGAAATATATCTCAATGAAATTTTAATGTCAGCTCAAATTCTGACGATATAATAAAAGTATAAGGAAGAATATTATTTCCGACCACAAAGATTTGTATGCACATGTCTTATAACAGTACAAATGATCCTTTCATTAGAAGGTATCAATTTTTTAAAAACAATTGTAATTGAATAACTATTACAACAGAAAAAGAGCTGAACTACCTGCTTTTGAAATATATATGGTGTTTCTTAATGAAACCAAAATTTCAGATTAAGTGATAGTACTACAGCTTCTCTACTTGATGAATATTATGTTAAGAGAAACCTCATAATGAAAAGGAGGGAATTGATGGATAAAATAAAAGGGCAAGAGAAATAATATTCTGAAACCTCCAAAGAGAAGAAATTGCCCTTGTACACCAGGGGTTCACTGCATTTATTTTAATTTTTTTTAAAAAAAAGGAGATTTGTAATGCATCAAATGTCTTCAACATGGAGAGGATAGACACAAAGCAATACTGAGTTAAAAACCTCTATAAACGAGTTTGAATGAAATCGTACCTAAATAAATATTCCACTGGTTTAAAGAGTAACTTTTCAAGACTCATTTGCTGATAACTGGTTTCAAGTCTTACTGATGACAGTAATCTGTATTAGCCATTTATGTACAATATTTATTTAATATCTTAGGCGTCTACTCCAAATTTTGTAAAATCGTTCATATTGTGCTTCTAAATCGAACTGATATAACTTGGAACAAAATTTAGTACAAAATCCTTATAAACTGCATTAAAAAAGTTATACAGTGTGAGAATATCAAATTTTATCTTAAAAAATAAGCAGTTTATAAGCATTTTTTAAAGCAATTTTGAAAAAAAATTAAGGACTAATATTAACATGGTAGTTTTGATTATGGAACTAAGTTATGAAAAAATTCACTAAGATGACAAAAAAAAAAGCTATTCAGTTTTGAAAATAGAAACATCGAATACCAGCAGTAACTTCTGCATATTTTTCATAAGCATTAAAGTTAAGTTACTTAAAATGTTTGCTGCAAGTTTCTCATGAAAATATAACTCAAATACTTTAATTCCGCATTTGACATATTTTATTTACATTAGTCTATATTAAGAAGAAAAAATATGAAATTGTTTCTTCATTAACATTTCAATTTTTTTAATACAAAAAAAGGTTATGAACATAAGTCATAGAAATTTCACTATCACTTTCAACTGTTCAATTTTCTCAATGTCAAATATTTTTTGCATTTTCTTAGATTATTTAGAAGTAAAAAGTCTCTGGTTTGCTCAGCTTGTTAAGCAAGTACATTAACATTATATTCAATTTCAGCAATTTCTTTCTCTAAGAGATTTATTTTTCCATAAAGAGACTGACGAATCAGATTTTAATGTCTTATCTTTATGAATTGTGAATTGGCAACAATTTCTTTGTTCTTCCAAAAATAGGCGATATTTCAAATGGGCTGCTGACACTGATATTCAATTCTTTAGTAATGTTTATTGAGTGGATTCCACCAGATTGTTTATATGATTATAGAATAAATGTTGTGAAAAATATAATACTTCAATCAAATTTTCCACCTCAATATTTTTATTAATAATGAATCCTCTTTCAATAAATGTCTGCCCATGGGAAAAAATGAAAATAATTTTGAAAACCTTCCACAGTTTTCTAAACTAACTGCCTTAAAAAAGAAAGATTAAAAAAAATCCTCTGACCTTATTTTTCTGGCATTAAAATTCTTGAAATCGAGTAAGGATGGTTTCTTTACATTTTCCAAGAAATTTGATTACACTATTAGAACAGCATCACATTCAACTTCATCTATTTATCTTTTTCTGATGCAAAAGAATTCATTTTCCCCCACACTTATTAGTTTTCTCTGCCATGTATACTGGGTCAATACATAAATCTTTTCTTACTAAAACATAATTTATTGAAGACTTTATTATGTATGCCAACACTTTTACAACAAATTTCTGACAGCCATGCTTAAAAAAGTAGATATTTTTTACAGGATATTTCTTTTTTGAAATGTAATTTTTCCAATAATATATTTCCTCTTACACCTGCACTCACTTTATCAGTTGCAAAATAGGATTCATTATCTGAAAATTTAAATTTACATAAGCTATATACTGGTGAAATTTCAACTAAGAAATTTTCTTTTAAAACTTTTAAAAAATATATACAAACATTGTTTTACTAATTTATAAACATCAGATGCACAAAAAGGAAATAGTGGGCCATCACTCCGATACATTTGAAGAAACGACTTATGCAACACATGTGAAAAAAAAGGAACTTTACAAGTATTAATTTATCTCTAGTAGCTTGGGGAAAAGTGAAAAATGATTTACAGGTAACTTTTGAAAGATGACTACTTTCAACTAATTTTACATAATTTATCACAGATTTCAAATGCACATTAGTTCACTGGTGCATTATGATTACAGAATTTAAGAGGCAATTATTTAAGCTTGGAAGATTCCGAAATTTTTTGTCTTCGACTTTACAGTTGCTTCTCTCATATTAGAAATTCTTTGAAGCAACATGAACATACCGCTTTATATTTATTTTTGGAAGCCTTCAACCATTTAATATGCATTAAATGCATTCACTTTTTTTAAGTTCACAGTGAATTGAATACACATATTTTTAAAAAGACATATAACTTTCGCACAACAATTACATACAGTAGAAATGATTAAATAAATTATAGATAAAAATGTTAAAATATAATAAATATTCTCCAAAGAAGTAACCATGAAACAAATGCTCAACAGTGAATTAAGTCGCAGCTAAACCGCATTTGCATGCTATTTCCTGCCAAAAAAAAAAAAAAAAAAAAAAAAAAATCTGAAAAATCCATTAAATTATACCCGAAAGAAACTTTTCATTTTTTTATACCAATACAAGCAATAGAAGATAAAAAGAAAAGTTAGGTCAATGAAAGGGATATTTTTTTCTCCATGTATGCATCATATTATTATCATAGGAGAAACTTTTTTCTGCCTTTGGACCCATTAATGCAAATGAAACAAGCAGCCCCTACTTTTTAATGAACAGCACTTTCCGTTGAAGGATGAGATAAAACAAAGAAACTTTACTCGGAAAATAAGACAAATCTAACTTCCAGAAAATTTTATTTTATCTTCAGAAAGAGAAATAAGCACCTGTGTCAAAAGTAAGCATAAAGGTAAGGCTCTTACATAAAGACCATAAAAAATAAGTAGGTTTTTAATGACTTTTACTGAAATCATGCACCTTTTTATAGATATATTATAATATCTGTATAAAATTTCTTTAAATACGACGATGAATGCATCAGATCCAAATAAAATGCACACTCAAATATTCTTCTCAAAGAGTCATGAATCATTCAATAGTAAAGTTTGCAATGAATGAGCTCCATGGTAAGATTTTTAGAAACTAGCAAGTTGACAGTAAGTTGCATATGCAAACATTGCAGCATCAGAGTTAGTTAGTAGCAGTTATTGCAACATCAGAATTGAATGACTGATCAAAATATTATAGTGCAGAACTTATTCTTTATTTATATTTAAGAAACATATAGAAAAATTATATTTATAAGTTTCCTATGGTTTGCATATAATATTTTGGAGTAATTAACACTTCAAATCATAACCAAATCATTAAATACTGATTTGAATTTTTGAGAAAAAAACGCACAATAATCTAGTCTTTGCAAAGAATATTTCTGGAAAAAATGCTGAATGTGCATGAACTGAATAATTTTGCAATGATACACTGATTTTAATCATGGGTATTTCAAGACGAAATTAATCACTCTTTGTTATTTATACAAAAATAAAAAATTACAGAAGGAACATTTGTAATGATACAGGGATTTTAATTTGCACATGATATGACTAAGTCAGTCACACTATTATTTATACGAACAAATCTCTATACAAGGAAATTTCTGCTCCAGTTACAGTGAATTTAATTATAGGCATGCCATGATTAGGTTTTGTTTTAGTTATTCACGCAAGAAGGAAAAATCGCTACACAAAGGTAATTTTCCAACGATGTAATGATTTGAATTAGTGACATGACATGTCGTTTAGGCAGGGGAAAGAAAAAAAAAGATGGAAAATGAATAGAAAGAATAAGAAAATCACTGCACAAAGAAACATTTTCAGCACAATTTTTATGGAAAAATGTTTTAAAAATTGTGTCATTTCTAGTTCACTCAATGATAGACTGCTATTTGCTGCCTTGTGGCCGATTTCTCTAAAGAAATTTGAAAGTATAACCATTTAGAGTTACGAGACTAATGCTATAATCTTTTCATATAGGTGCATCATATATATTAAATAAAACTGAAAACACTTCACAAAAATTTTAATTTTGTGAATTAAAACAACAAAGGTACTATTTAAAAAATTCTTACAAAACAATTTACATTTTCAGTAACAGATACCTGATCATTTGACAACGTTGGAATATCCATATCAAAAGCTGTCAGAAGAATCAATGTATGTAGTGGGATGAAATAAATCGCCCTTCCGATCAGCCACATACCTACGAATGTAGATTCATTTCTGTAAGTTTATATAATAGACAAAGATATGTTGAAAACAATGGTATAATTAGACAGCATTGGCCAAAGCAAATATTTAGATGGGATACTTAGAAAACTAACTTATCACTAATTATAAAAGTGTTTTTTAGATATAGATTTTTTTTAGTTAAATTTTAAAGATTTTTATAACTTCAAACAACCTTTACTTTTTGAAAATCAACAATATTTTATTCTTTCTTTTTTAAAAAAAATAAATCACTTCTATAAAAATATCAAAAAATGTTTTAAGATTTAATGCCTGGTCAGTGACCATTCAATCTTTCTTGTGGCATAGAACTCATCTAATTGAATTTCATTAATTTGGAGATTAAAAAATTAGTACTAAATATGATGACAGAGGAATGGTTTAAAATATTAAAGAATGCTATTTTCCACAGAACTGATTAACAAATTGACTTATTTTTCAATTCTAGAGGATAGAAAAATAACAGTGAATGTAACGCTATGTAATTCTTTGGGACAATGTTCTTTACGACCATAGTCCCAAGCATTTTGTCCCTCCTACCAACTTACAACTGCATTCTCAATAACATAACAATATTAAATAATATTTGGGGAATATTAAACAATATTGTGAATACAGGGAAACACTGAATAAACAATATTTTACAATATGTAACAATATTCAAAATGCACTAAAATTTTTAAAAACATAGATATAGTAAAATCCTGGCACAAAAATCTTAGCTATTGATTAATAATTAATTTAATTTGAGATTAAGAAATATTGTACAATACTGGAAAACAATATTGAAAATACTACATTGAATAACACTGAACAATAATGTAAAATTTATATTGTAAATTTCATATTTCTCTTAAGTTGTGACAACACTACCATGAATTAAGTATTTAATAAATATGATATAATAAATTATTCTTTGTAAGTTTTTACTTTAAGTAAT
>JAPMOR010042918.1:427940-480460 GCA_026543865.1 Argiope aurantia
GTTTCTCCACTTTAACAAATTAATGGTATGTACTTTTCCTTCACATCAAGTCCTGACAATTCAACTTACATTAGGAAATTCTCCAAAATGCACATCAAATTCTGCAACTTTTGAGTGGATAAGCTCATCTTAGAGATCATTTCTGGAAGTTTCACTAAAAGAAAAATAATGATATAGCATTCCACTGCTGAAAATTTTATAAAATAAAATAATGTCTGTATAATTAAATTTATTACAAAATATGATTATATTGTAGGTACAATATCAAGAATATATGCCAAAATAAAAAGGGGACTACAGCTCAAAATAAATACATAATTAAAATTGCTATTGGCACACTAATCCTGGGCAAACTAAAAAGGAATTGAATATTAATGAAAGTGGATTTCATTTTACATGTTTAAAACTGATCACTTTTACGGAGATATAAAAAGCATCTCTGATATCTTAATATTTCAGATTTCAAAGGGGGGATCCACAAAATATATTCAAAGTCCATAAAAAACTTCTGGGTAAAATAAAACACGAAATTCATCGCACATTATTAAATCTTATATGAATAAAAATCATTATTTTTTATGTATGTATATATGTCTAGGTCTACTCTTAAACAACTAGTGGGGGGGATTTGAAATAAATTTGGTGTACTTCTTGTTTAAGACAAAAGAGAGAATACTGTCAAATTTTCAATGTTCAAAATTTAATTAATTAAATAGAAATTAACCAAACTTTTGCCTTTTCAAAGTAATTTAAGCGGAAATTATCCCAGAAGAAATATTTTTAAACCATCTTAAAATTCATAATTTCACCATTTCAATGATTTCAATTTCATTTCTGCACAGTATCTCTTTCAACTGTTAATATTTTTTAAATAAATGCATTAAAATAGATGTTAATATGGAACTACTCTAACACTAATTCTTTAAATTTTTCTTTTATTTTAAAACATGTTTTTTGCAATCTCTTGTCTTCAAATAGTGATTTAATAATGTCTAAAAACAGATATAATTCTATGAATTATTCAAATGTTCTGTCAAGAAAAGGAAACAGATTTTTGATGATACCAGTTACTTCAGGTAATGAAAATTTAACCAATATTTGGCTTTTTTATTTACAGAGACTTTGGAGGAAAATATCCTGAAGAAAACTTGCATAACAATTTCATTTTTGAGCAATTTTCTTTAAATATTATTAACTTTTTAGAAAGTTTATTGTAGATGATTTTTTTTGAATTGTATACTATAAAATAATTCTAAATTAAATAATGCAGGAAACAATGAGCAAGTTCATTAGTTTTACAATTTCATCATCACTTTCACATTAAAAGATTTTACGCTATATTATATTCTAATATAGAGTAAAATCCAGATTGAATTTTGGCAGCTGCCTAGTTGGAATTTGCATACATTTTTCTATTTTAATTTAGAAAAAAAAAACACTTATGAATTCTTAAAGTTGGTGAACCACTGTCTACCAAAGCATCATACTTATCTGCTTTATGCATAAATCACAAATTTAAGAAATATATCAAAGCACAGTATTTTTTTTTTTTTTTTTTGAGAAAGCACACATGATTAGTCTTCATAAGAATTTCTTTAAATTTCTACATCAGGCATCATCATTTCAAAATTTAAACATCATTTTAAAATTTCCAATAGCCATTGAGAAGTTTGAGCTCAACTTTTTAAAGTACAAAATAATGATATCAAAAAATGTGGCCCTATCATAAACGTAGCAGTAAAATTGCAGCACACGGTTATTTCAGCTGCATATAATGGAACTTTCTGAATAACATTAGGATTCTCTTTCGCCTTAATCTGACAGTTGTATGTATTCACTTTTCTATTTAAACAAAACTGCGCTTCATTGCTCCATAGAATATTTCAGGCCAAAAAGTCATTCACATTCATTTGTGCAAGAAAATATAGTACAATTGTTAGCCAACTTTCTATATCACCCTGTATTAGCTGTTCACCCTCTGAATCTTGTATGGATAGTAGTGCAAGATATGACAAGTCACTTTTCCCATTGTGAAAATCAACATGTTAATTTCACTTGCAATAGCTGAATAGCAATACCTTCCAATGCCAGAAATGTCCCCTTCTTTTGATCCACTGTCAGGAAAAATGTCAAGTCTCTTTTATTTATTTATTTTTTTGTGAATGTCACTATCCAACACTGGTCCACATTTGGCATTTTTCAAGAATTCTCAAAGAGCTGCAGCTGCATTGCTGTTATTTTGATAAAATAATTTTACAAGAAAAGGAATTGCTATTTTCCACAAAGCGTGAACTCTAATGCTTTTCAGAAAAAATAAACTCATCCAATATCAAAGGAATCACAGTTACGTTTTGTTAGCTTTTTTTAAACTGTTAAGTTGATTTAAAACAAATTGTAAGTAATTGTAAGAATTGTAAGTTGTGTCATCAATACTATTCCTATGTAGTTCGTAAATGATTTTAATGAAAATTTATCTCTTTCAAGTGTTAGTTGAAATTTTGTAATTTGTTTTGTCTGGATTGACGGAAATTGAAAGAATGAATCTGCACAAAAATTATTTTTACCAACTGTGAAATAAATTTTCCTTTATTTTATTTTTTAGGAAAAAAGTCTTCAAAAATTGCTTTTGATACTAGCACAGCACCACCTGTTAACAAAGATTTGAACCTTTTTTTTTTTTTTTTTTTGATTTTTCCAGAGTACATTATTTGCATTACATACCAGGGAAACTTTATTTCGTTTTGAGTCGTAGATCCGGAACTGAAGCTTTCTTAACAGGCGAATTTTAATTATAACAACTCTGTATAATCACTTATTTATTTATTATTATATTTAAATCCATCAGCAACTTAACACGGTCTTTCCTTTTTAGATCCTCAGGAGAAATGCAGGCAAATGCTTTCTGCATTTACACATATGCACTAACAAAGCATATTAATTTCTACAACATGATTTGTGAAGAAAATGCAGTTCCAGAGATATTATATAAAGCATATAAATTTCTATAACATGATTTGTGAAGAAAATGCAGTTTCAGAGATATTATATGTAGAGTTTTAAACATTTCCAATCAGAAAAACTTATTTTGAGTCTGAAATTTGAAATGATTTAGAAATCAATGATAAAATACTGTGCTATAAAAACTTCCTTGTAAACAAATTCTAAAATAATATTCCTATATATGTAATTTTGGCAGTTATGTAGCCAAAAGGAAGAGATTTTTAAAAATTAACTTTGATTTATTTTTCCGTAGGAGTCATGATTTGTACACAGGGGCAAAGGTAGCACCAAAACTCAAGAGCAAAGTGTTTACAATGAAATTCTGATGGGAATTTCCCTGACAGGAAATCCCTTTAAATGAAATGAGGATTTTAATCCTTTTGTTCAAGGGATGGGAAATAGCAGCAGAGAACATGTAAGAAATAATTAAATAAAAATGAGGGATTCAGATCAGGAAAAAAGAGAACATTTTAGAATGAAGTTAACATGGGCTAATTTAAGATACAAATTAGAAAATCAATTAGGATTTAAATAAAATTAAGAAATATCATTACATATACATGTATTTTTACCTCACACTTTCACGATTTTTTTAAAAATTCACTTGCATTTGCATAAATTTTTATTAAGGAATGCAATAAAAGTAATTATGACAATTTAATTAATTTTAATAAATTGAACAAATTTGTGAAATTAGTTTAATTAAAATAAGTTAATTAGTTACTATGCAGCTACGAATTCCTCTTTAAAAGATTTTTTTAAAGATCCTTTTAAAGATTTGCCAACATCATGTCAAAAAATTTAGTTATTATTTATTGATTAATAACGAGATTATTCTTAATTAAAGATGAAAATTGGAAACTATGACATATTGCTCTTAAAAGTTTAAGGATCTGCAATGTACAAGTTTAGAGAGTGTCGCAAGGTGGATTACCCAGCAGCCGAAGGAGATGATGAGCGCCATAAATGAGCGAGGGTGCAGCCGGAATCTGCTCGTAGAAATGCTGAGGAAGAATGCGCCATGAGAAGATCTCCTGCAGCAGGGAAATATCGTTGATCAAGACACACTGCTGACTTAATTTCGGGACGGAAACTGTAGAGAGTCCAGAAGAATCGGTAGTGCTCGGGCAGCGAGAGGCAGAAAGGCTCTTTTCCATTAAATCACTGCTTGTAGCCTGCTGCGTTGATTTCCGAGTGAGTCGCGTCTCGCTTGAGGGGCATGGTTTCGTTTCAAGTGAATTCGTCACAACAGCCGATTCTTCTGCCGATGTGGATTGTTTTGGTTTATCACTTGATCGCAAGATTCGTGTGCTGGACATTCTGGGCCTTCCTCCTGAGGCAGGGAAAGAAAAGAAAGAAAGAAACTGAAAAAAGCTGTAATAAAACTAAAATAAGCAACAATCAATATACAGCATTTTAAAGTTTATAGAATGTTTTTTATTATTATTATTTTCAAACTTATTTAGTATTATTTAAAAATTTGCTAATATCTTTTTTTAACAGCAAAGATAAATATTACACTGTTTCAATACAGTTGAGCAAATATATACAAAAAGGGTTACGAAAAAAATTGCAATCAAAATACTTAATGACTTTTCAACCAAAATAATAAGGAAAATTCTCTAAATAATATAAAATATATATGACATTTTTAACTTTTGTGAATATACCAAACTATAAAAGTTTTTCAATTTCTATCAAGGTTTAATGGATACCTGTTCCATCTGAAAACAGTCATGCGACAATTTTTTAATGCAATTATTAAGAAAGAGATTTGCCAATTTGTTTCTTTTATTTCACAAAAAAAATTAATAATGTTATTATAATAAGCAGAGGCAAATAGTAGAAAGATTTTTGAAAAAAATAATCGGCAAACAAGAAAAATATACTCTAATGTTCGACTTTTTTTTAGGTAGAAGGGGTAGGGTCATATTTACTATAAAAAGTGTAATTTTTGTTGAGTAATGTTATCTAATATATTACTACGATATTAATTTTTATGATATTCTTTTCAAAAATTCTCTACAATAAAAAGAAAATTTAACTGAAAAAATTCGAAAATAGCGATACATATATGATACATAAATAGCGATACATAAATGAGCGATACATATATATGCATATATATATATAGCACTGAGTGCATGGCACAGCAGTTTCTCTGATTACTTATTGCTGAACCCTTCAGACAGTTGCACTTAATTCAATGCTTCACAAATTAATGAAAAATATCATTAGAAATGCTTTGAAGAGGGTTGCCCAAAACTATTCAATTAGAGGAAACAAGAAGTAAAAGAAATCACGAAATAGATATCAAGGACAAAGTTGACTCAAGAGTGAAAATAGACTTAATCATCGTCAAATTGGTAATGAGTACGATTTAATTATGATAGTTGATGACTTTCTCTTCCAAACTATTAACTCACAAAAATGGTTTATATATTATTTTAAAATGGGGAAAAGATTACCCTTTTACTGATTAGCATGTCATTTCAGTACAATTTTCTTCATTTTTAAGAAATTTTAAAAATTTAATAATATTTAATCTGTAAAATGTTTTTACTATTAAGATGAAATGCAAAATAATTTCATTCTCCAATCAAAACATTCAATCGTTTGCATATGCCAATGTTTAAATTAAAATATAAAAATTGCTTTCTTTGGACATTAAGACTGAAATAATGAACTCTTCACCTCTGTTTTTATTTTGTAACATCTACATTAGGGTGGAACGAAAAAACGGACTTTTGATTTTTAATTTGGAATAGCGCGGAAAAGTTGCCTTTTGGTATAGATAAAATAAATTATAAATATGAGCAATATTAGAGTACGTCTTGAGGTGCTGCAAGAGCGTTCAAGTTTCATAAAATTGAAATTTTTGCTATATTTTAAAGTTTTTTTACGAAATAATCAAATTTTGATTTTTAATTTGTAATAGCGTTGAAAAGATGTCTTGTGGTATAGATCAGATAAATAAAAATTATAAAAAATATTAGAATACATCTTATGGTTTTGCAAGGACGTTAAATTTTCATAAAAACACACTTTTTGCAACTTTTTAAAAGATTTTTGCGAGCCTCGATTAGTAAATAAAAAGCTTTAAATAGGCGTTATAATATGAATAGAAAAATATAAACAATTTTACTCTTGCACTAGTATGGCATTCAGGAAGCTGAGTCATCACTGAAGAGGTTATTGAGGGGAGGCGGAGTTATGACTGCGTTTGGTGATGAGATCAGAGCTGGTGCCGAGTTCAGTTGAGTTTGAGTCTCCGCTCCGTCTGTTGGGTAATGATTAACGTAACTGATTTGTGAATTTATGCGCTTGTGTACTTTGTAGTTAGTAAAAATAGCTCAAGTTAAGTTAGTGAAGACAAGACAAATATCAGAATGCCCTATTTTTGGGAAATTTAGTGATTTGCTTGAAGTTGAACTGCCTACTTATGAATCTGTTATGAAGTATTATTGCTATATTAAACATAACCTCAAAATTGCTTCAGAGAAGGATCCTTCTGTAAGTGAAATATGTGGCACTTTAATTCGCAAAATAGAACAAATATGGTCAAGAGCCTCTATTCCCGTTATTTCTAGCAAAAGAATTTTACAAATGATAAAAGCTTATCATGCTCAATACAGGAATTTATTAAAGTCTAAAAGCAGAAAAGGTTCAAATAAGTTTGGTTCCAACCTCAGAAATTTTAGAGAAGATTAACGTTTACTTGATATTGCTGCCAGTAAATGTGTAAATTTTAATACTTGCATTTGCATAAAATAAAACAAAGCACCAGTTATGGAACAAGGGTTTCTAAAAGATCAACGCTCTAGCAGGAAAATGGTTATAGGTAACATTGTTGTAGCTACTACAAGCGCTTTGGGGAAGAGAGAAGGAAGAAAAAGTAAACAACTACTGAGAATAGTTAAATTTAATCAAGAACGGGCAAAATATACTAGTGTTCCAGAAATGGTTATTGACACAGGTAAGAATAACAGTGTTCTTTAAGACAGCACACACTAGAAGAGACAGACCAACCAGATAAATCAAATAGACAAGAAGAGATAAAACTACCAGACCCTTCGAAACTGAACGAAGGGAAAAGCACTCAAATGCGTATTAAATTGCCATCTGTAGCTTCCGTTGCTGACCGTAAAGGAATATCAGATAGAGCTGCTGCAGCCATAGCTAATGCTGCTTTACAGGACTTGGGTGTAATCACAGACGAAAACAAAACCTATGTAATAGACAGGATGAAAATTAGAAGAGCAAGATCAACAAATCTAACAGTAAAGGCAATCGTTATACTCAGATAGTCGAAAATAGAGGATTGTTTTTTGATGGGACAATTGTAGTTATAACAATTGTTCAAATAACAATTGTAAGAAATAACAATTTTCAAGAAAAGAGAGATAGTAAGTTGTATAAAAAAAGTTATTTCAGAAGTGTACATTTCACTAATAGAGGAACCAAATTCAAAAGTTTTTAGGCCATTTAACACCTAAATTTGGCACCGGAAAAGACATAGCAGGCAGTATAATGGAATTTCTTAAAGGTAGAGAACATAACAAACAACTTTTTAACTTTACTGCTGTCGGATGTGATGGAACTATTGTAAACACTGGGTATAATAATGTTGTGATTAATTTGATGGAAAAGGAAATAGGAAGACCTTTACAATGGTTAATCTGTTTCTTCCATTGTAATGAGCTAACATTGCGACATGTCATTTAGATGGTTAAACGAAAGGACACAATGAGTTAAAAGGCGAAATAGATCAAAAGCTAGAAAACTGTGCTAATCTTCCCGCGGTTACCGTTTTGCCAATTGAAAATAACCTTCCTCTTCTGGAAGACAAAAATGATTTAAGTACAGATCAAAAATATTTATTGGATATGTGTATCGCTGTATCAAGTGAAAATTGCTTACTAGATTTAGCTTTAAGAAACCCTGAGAAACTTGCTTACTCCAGGTGGTTGACATTAGCAAATCGCTTGCTTCGATTGTATGTGGCAACTGAAAATCTTAAGACTCTGGCTCACTACATTGTGAAAGTGTATGTGTCTGTGTGGTTTAATATTAAGTTAAAAGCATCATGTACATATGGTTCTAAACATCTGTTTAATCTTATCTCATATTCACGCTATCTCTTTGACGATCTCAAGAACGTTATAAACCCGATTATTCAAAGAAATGGATGCTTTTCTGCTCCAGAAAATATCTTTTTATCCATGCTGATGAATGTAAAATTCAATGAGAACTTGGTTTACAACGTGTTTTAAAAGTAAGAACAGAAAGTAGAGACAGTTAGGAAGTTCACAGTTCTTAAGATAAACTTCGATGCAAAGGATTACATGGACATGATCTCATGGTCTGAAAGGGATTTAACTGAGCCCCCCCCCATCCCCCACTAAAACACGTTTAATGTGACTCGCTCAAAGGCTTTATCTGAAGGCATCTGAAGTTGAACCAAATAATATAGTGGATAATCGATTTTCTCTGGCTTTCTTGTCACATGCAAACTGTGGAACTGGTGACCGAATTGGTCCAAAATGTCTGTGGTTCAATCGCAAGAGAAGGATAGATAAGATCAAAAATTGACTCACGTGTGAATATGCCAAAATTTAATACAAAAAAAAAACAACAAAACAAAAAACAGTTTAATGTTGCAATGAAGTAGAAGAAAAGATTTAGAACTGTAGCATTTGTAATCATTAAGGATACAAAAGTGAGAAACAAAATTTAACATTCATTATATTTTTTGAAAACTGAAATTGAAAAAATAAATTTAAAGGCCCATTCTAAAATGTGTCAGTTTTTTCAATTTCTTTCAAATTTCAAGCTCTTTGCAGCACCTCAAGATGTTGCAATATTGCAAGCAAATTTTCAATTATTCTTTATGAACTTAAAAGGCAACTTTTCCCCACTATTACCGAACTAAAATCGAAAAACAAATTTTTAAGGCTGTTCTCGTTCCACACTAATGTACACTATTGTTACAAACCTGTAAAGTTGCTTCCCAACACGGATAGTTGAATCACTGGAAAGACCATTTTACGATCAGCCCTGTGAGTGCTGAACGGGTGCTACGTCAGTGATCTCAGAGCGTGACGACAAACTTGGTGAACATTTGGTGACAAAATAGATATTATTGGAAACTTCGAGAATTTTAACGATCCATCCAACAGGAACCTTCTCGGCCCGCTTTCCGGGAACTATAAAAGGCCGGCAGTCTCAAGGCGGAACAGTCCAGCGTTATGTGGAGGTCAAGCGAGTGCTGAACTCAGTTGTGTCCTAAAGTACAAAGCCTCAGCTCTGACTGGAATGAGACAGGAGGAGAAATCTGGCGAGTAGCAGGTGGCTACGAGTTAATAGATGCACAGAATGCATTCAAACTGTTGATCGTAGCTTCCCATCTTCTGTACTTTTGTCAGAAATGTAGGTTTCATAAATAGATTTTTTTTTTCAATGATATAATGCCTTTCCACTGTTCAGTCTTCAACTGCAAAAGAAATTATGATAATGCTCCAAAAGTGTCCATTTTCAAATTTCCCGAGGACGAAAAGTTAAGAGCACAATGAGCTCACAGGCCCCTTTGTAATGATTTCAAGCCAAGCAAAAGCTCAAGTGTAAGTACAGCTATTCAGTCATTTTCTCCAAAGATAATATTCAGATAATTTTCAATTTGAATGCATAAAAACCTTATATTTTGAATAGTGTTATTAGTAATAATTTGGATTTCTTCTTTCGTTTTCTCTTTTTTCGAAGCTGAAGTCCTCCAGCAATAAAATCATGCTTCAGCTAAAATTCATAGAATTTGTTTTTAATTTATTAATAAATTGAAAGATAGATTCGATAATAATCTTGAATGTCGCCACATAACTGCAGACAAAACATGTTTGGCAATAACTTATTGCATTCTTAAAGCATCATTTTAATTATGTTTTAATATTTTTTTTTTCTTTTTTTTCTTGTTACAAGTTAGTTTTATATGTTTAACAATGAAAATTTCAATCTGTTTTGATAAGAATTTGATTCATCTTTAAATTTTAATGAATCTTTAACTTAGTATCCTATTATTTTAATTGTAGTTATTGAATCAACTGTATAACCAAAAAGTAAATATATGTACAAACATGATAAATGCAACATCTCAGTTCATAAATTTTGAAAACCTACATTAAAGCAAGCAAAATTATAATGCGGTAAGTTTTTTTAACCTACGGACATTTATCTATACCTTAAAAATAATTATATATATAATTTAATAGTTTAGTTAAGTCTACACTTTCCCAGATTCGTGAACTGCATTTTAGCAAAGAAGATGTTACAAGAAATATGGAATATTTTCATGAAGAAAGTGGTTGTATTCTGATAATTTATTTTTATGCAGTTTGTTGTAAAGTATATTTAATAAAGTTAATTAATGATGGTGTGTCCATCTTGTCATATAACATGTCTGTTTGCTATGTCCTTTTTGTATATACCTATCTAACTTACTTTGCATAAAATAATTTTATTGACATAGTTGAAGTTCATCCAAAAATTTAAAAAGCCTCAACTTGCTTTTATTGTATAATTTTTTTAAAAATAAATTGACTTAAGTTATTTTATTCATGATATTTTTTTATAAAATTTATGAAAAATTGTAATAACTGCATTCCAGAATATCTTTTATTAATTAGTTTTGCATCTTGTCAAAGTTTGCATACTTTATTTGAAAATGTTTTTAAATGAAATGATTTAAACTGTATTATACATGACTATTTAAAAATTATGAGAGAAGTTATATAGATATTGCACTTCAGAATGCATACTTATTTTTTAAAAAAAATGGGAGAAGTAATATATATTAATTCTTCAGAATAGTTTTAAATTAGAGTTTTATAGCTACTTTCAAATGATGAATTTTATAGATATTTCATAATATAATTGCTAGAATAAAATTTTAAAAATCTGATTTGAATTTTAAGAAATATTATAAATGTAAAAATACTTTATATTTAATTGAGCCAGTATTTTATAACAGCTAAATGATGTGTTTACTACAGAGAAAGTATGACACTACATCGCTTTCCCCGTTAGGCTCTTGAGATCGTCAGACTTCCTTGGATGACTCATTCCAGCCATCTGGAGGCTTTGTACTTTAAGAGGTGTTGGCTGTGTGAAGAGTCCTTGTGTTTATTGTGGAAGCAGCATTGAGTCCTGGGAGGAGTAGCCAGTAGTGTACTAATGAGTCTGCAGTTGGATACAAGTAAGGCGAGGAGACAGTGGAGAATTTCAGCCATTTGGAGAGACCATAAAGCGAAGCTCTGAAGATCCCCTCTCTGCTGAATTCTGTCTGGCCGCTTTGTGTGCTGTGGTCGGTTACTACTTGTGGGCTACTATTTGCTGTAGTGTGCTGTCCTGTGTTCGTCGCGTCCGTATATATTTGTCGTCTCTGTGTATTCGTCTCTTCGCGTATAATAAACGCTGTCGTTGTTTTCTACTATGATCTGCTTATAATTTTCACCCCATACACCCACTACAACCGAACCCGGTGAATTTACGGGCTTAGTAATAGTTGAATTGGTATTGAAGTGAAGTTTCGTAACACTATTTAATTTGCGCACACAGTAATTTATACCAGATTCATTCAATTGCATTAAGGTTTTACATTAATATTAAATAACAAGATACATTTTCAAAAAATGCATTCCATATTAATCGTCTGCAGACTAAAAAACTAATAATCTGGGCATACAATCTGGTCGTCAAAGACGGTTAGATCCACAACGACATGTTGCAAAATAATTTTTACTTATTCAGAATCATTAACATAGAACCATGAAGTAGATGTAAATTGTTCTTTACCTGAATATAATAGAATTTTATTTGAGAATAGAGGAAGGAGAAGTGGTGAGAGATTACTACCTGAGGATCTACCTATTCATGAATATGTAAACACAATAACAAGAATATTTATGAAAACTTGGATAAAAATAAAATCTGGTATGTGGATTTATTACCAAAATTGTAGATTTATAACAAATTCTGGACTCAATGAGCCAAAAAGAAACTATTCAATTTATAAACTAGTTTTTCATCAAGATATTATGAAGCACACAATATACAATGTGATAAAATCAAAGAGAGAACAGCACTCTCAACAGTTTATTTTGTTTTCCTAAATGCTCTTACAGACACATTTTAATTTTCTCTCCCATAAGCTACAAATAATAATAATAATTTACAACCTTTCTTATACAATAATTATAATCAGAATATTTAACAAAATATTCAGATCAAAGATATGCCCCCAGAATTAGTTACTGAATAGACTCAAAATCAGTAATGCAATGATGCTATCTGAACTCTTGAGAATATACTATCATAACAATAATTCTCATTGCACAAGCTTAACAATGAATACTGGTAATAGACCCAATACTATACAATAGATCAAAGAGATATCACATTGCAATTCATCCTTACTTGCACGTTTTTTTTTAAAACACTTTTCTGCAGGTTGATGTGTTTCTGGACTGCTCCGAACCTCCGTCTTGACTACGGTTGAGGGAGATTTCAGAAATCTGGATATTCGGCTTTTCTGCAGACATCCAGGAAAAGCCAAGTCGGACTTCAAAGCTGCTTCGTGATAAGTATCCACTTCAATTTTCACAGCTTTTTCGGGCAAGTCGCTAGATAGATTCAGATAAATTATTTCAAGCACTAAAATTTTAATTTATTCCCTTCATTCAACTTTAGTTGACCAATCTGTGATGCATTATTAAAAAAAAAAAAAAAAAAAAGTGAAATCCATGATTTATTTATCACGAAATGTATAAAACGTACAACATTAATCATCACACTGCCAATTAAACCTTCAAATACCAGTAGTCTTCATCACCAAGTTTAATTGCTGATGGAGCTCAGCTCGCTTATTTCTATAAATTTTCATTTTCCTAACATTTTATTTATGCTCACAAATAATAATAATTTTTTTAAAAAATCCTCTCATACCGATTTTGTTTAGTGTTCAAGAAAAAGGAAACCAAACCGAATACGGCAATCTGATTTGTCATTTGAGCTGTGCATATATAGTTCTGAACTACACCTAAAATTTGAAAAGGAGGTAGAAAACATCAACAGGAATCGGAATCATAGAGCAAAGCAGGATCTCAAATTACGCGGCAAGCAAAGAGACCGGAATTCTATCCGGTGACGGAGTGAGGTGAACATGAATCGCTTCCCCAACACCGAGTTGGCCGATATTCATTTCGTTTAGGCCTAGCAAAAGGAAATGGACGCGCTGCTGTGTGGCTATATCATGAGAGATTTCCAATGACGCGAATATCAAATCACAAAATGATGACTCATGTGCATCAGAAACAGCGCGAACGTGGACCCTTCAGAGTTCTGATGCAGGACACCAGCACGAACAACCAACCTGGAAGGTCTGATGAAAGCTGCGCACCGAAGCCCCGACCCCAATGCACGTGCACAGCAACTACATTCGCATCAAATGTGCGGTGCGTTCTGCACAGAGAAGGCTTACGTCTTTTTCATCTCTGTGCAGTTACAAGTACTGCAAGCGGAAGATTATATTGCGTTTGCAAGTGGTTTATTGAAAAAAGGCGTATCGGATGGGCACTTCCCACGTTCTGTTTTTTTTTCACTGAAGCGCCTTTTACACGTGAGAGTCACAACACGCACAAGAGGGCCGGAGACCAGATGCCCCACAACACCACTTTAATGTTTATATCTGGTCAGTCCATACGTCTTACCATCTCAAAAGAACGCTTACACGTATTTCATCTTTCTTCAGGAAGTCCTTTCGAAATTGCTGGCGGATGCTCCTGCACAAGCTTGGCGACAAAGTGGTGGAACATGATGAGATTCCAATTATGGAATTTCTGTACGCGTCCATTTGTACAAGATATTTGGAAATACAGGGAGATTGAGTTGGCGGTCCCTTCGCATGGCCCCAAGATTACCTGATTCATCGCCACTTACCTTTTATTTGTGGGACACCAGGAAGTCACTCCACAAATAAAAGAGAATGCCAGAAGATTCTGCAATGATTGTTGTTGCAAGAATCGTAATCGCTGTTACGATAAGCGATAAATTCGATATGTTTGAAAATGTTCGTCAATCCATGTAGCATAATTGGTCAATGAATGCCGATCGGCAGAATACCTCCTCTGATGTTTCTAATTATAGTACTAAAAGTTGTGTAATAAAGCTCTTCTGTATTGTGTCCCTGCTTTGTCATTAAGTTTATCACTTGATGGTGGCATTTGAAATCCTGCTTTCCTATATGATTCAAATTCATATTGATGTTTTCTACTTCTCCTCCATCCTGTATATATTAGAAGATGCATGATCAGCTATTTAAAATGATTTTCATTTCATCTGTTTTAATTAGAAGAGAAATGGTAAACTGAGCAACTAAAGTTGGACAGAGGGAATATTATTTTTCAAATAAAAATCGAGATTGTTTGAGCCAGAACAGTATTTTTATACCTTTAAAAAAATTGATTTTCCAACATAATTACCACAGTAAATACTTTAAAGATCACGATGTAAAAAGATAAAGAAATTTTAAATGTGTAACTTTTTTTTACAATGCTTTTTTATCTTCATTATTATTATTAAGAAACAATAAAAGAAAAAAAACATTAAATTAATTATAGAAAATACACAACATTATTTATATTCTTGTGAATACAAAAAATGTATGCTTAAATAGTATTTTATTTTCGAAATTAGTATCTTAGTTGCTGAATTTATTATTATTATTATTATCGGAAATACATATTGAAAATTCATTACTTTCTGACTAAACACATTTATGCAAAATTATTTTTTTAATATTAAAGAGTTGGTGCTAAAGAAATTAACACATAAATTTATTTTTAAGAAATACAAATAACGATGATCTTAAAAATTCGTCGATATTATTGTCCTAGTTGAAATTTTATACTTTTTTGCAATCTTGATTTCAACATTCTTTATTCCATTAAACTTCTCTTTCATACTTAAAGCTTATGATTCAAAAAAAATTAATTAAAAACATTTAATGATTAAAAGAAATGAACACTAAACTGAATTTAAAATAAAGATACCCCTCCAAGTTATAAAATGGATTTGTAATAGTCACTAGCAAGTGTTCATTGATTTTTCATAAGCAATTTAAAGTCTTAATAGAAATTTCATTGCAGTGGCCCCGCCGAGTCGAGCAAAAACAAGCGGCACGGCTGTACCATCCTTTTCTCGAAGCACTTCAGGTCATTTTCGACCCCCTATAACTTCGTAGTGGATAAAACTAGAAGCCTGAATTTTCAGTAATCAAGCAGGCATTATATAAACACGGTATATTTCAAATTGCATTAAATTTGAACCAGTAGTTTAAGAATTATAACTAGTCAAAGTTTGTGAATTTTGTCACTGACTGACTGACTGACCGATCATCAAAACTCTAAGGCACTTCTAGCAGACATAGAAGCTTCAAATTTAGAATACAATTAGTGTTTAGTGTATAAATCAAGGAAAAACTAAAATATGCGTGTAATAATGGACGGATCGATAAATTTCTAGAAATTTCGAGTATTATCCATTCTGTCGCCAAATGGTCGCCATGTTTGTCACCAAGTTCTGGGATCACTGGCTCGGCATCCGACAACATCCAATACAGATTACTGTTAAACGGTCTGTCTTATGATGACACTATTCGCGCTGGGAAGCAAAATTACAGGTTTGTAACAATATCTAATTTGAAATAATTCAATTTGAAGTTGTGGAAACTACAAACGCAATAGGTGACTTTCAGAGAATCAATCTGGTAGAAGAAGAGCAAACTGATATTCAAAGTATGATCGCAAAACTTAATGCCGATCAAAAAAGAGTCTTCGATATGATCACAAATAAAATGGACACAACTGATATTAACGCTGACGCTTTATGCTGTTTTGTGAGTGGAACTGGTGGCACTGAAATCTGGTAAACAAAATATATTATAAAGGATTAATAACATCAAAGAATTTAACCCTACCCTTTTGATGATCCTTAGAAATTGCACCTTCCTGAATCTAAAAATAACACAGATTGATTGAAAATATGTTTATCTGAATGCAAAGTTTTCAAAACATAATGAAATTTGGTGTGTATTCCTTATAAAAGAAAAAAAATGTATGCAAACACAAACACTGGCCCAAGCATGCCATGTATCTGATATATAAATTGAGGAAAGGAAAGTTGCTTAGCTGGTGGCTGCCCTCCAGAAAATCATACCTGAAAGGAGTTGGGCTTTTTATCTCAGAGGGGCAAGAAGACTTCTATATATATCTTTTTAAATAATAGAAAGCCATTAAAGCTGAAAATCATAACAATAATAAGAGCTGGGCTTTATTCAGGCTATCATTTCCCATTGTGCAGAAATTTTTTTTCGCTAATTATTCTGATAACTTGTCGTTTTGAAAAAAAAAAAGCAAACAAACATTTTCGGCAAAATTATATATATATATATATGCAATGAATTAGATATGATGGTTAATCTTTCTCTTCCACAGTCTGTTTTAGACTATCAGTGATTTTCATTAGCTGCCAACGATGTTTCATTCTACTGATGAAAAACACCAGCGAATCATCATGCTTGATAAAAATTACAGATTTATAAAAAAATTCCCAATTTTATAAGAAATTTCGCCGACTTTTCCCGACCCCAAAGAATTTCCCGACGATTCCCAGTCGGCTGTCCCCTGTGATTGATTAGTCCAAAACCTGGTAAATGTTTATAAATCTGATAGTAAAACTATTTGCTAAATATCATACATGATGCTTATTATATTTCTGAATCATTGATAGCATGTAAGACACATTTTCAGAGAAATTAGCCAAATTTTCACAAGGATATGCAATTGTGATATAAAGAACAAATTCCATGCTTGTTTTTCTTTGAGTTGTCGTTTTCAAAGATAGATTTCATTGTAAATTCTTCTTTCAGATTGAAGAAGGTACAAAAAGAGATTTGTGCTGAGGTTTCCGATTTTTAGATGGTTACAATAAATTTTTTATAACATATATGAGATATTTAACAATGGAAAAATTATTTAATTAATTAATTTAGTATCTGAAATCACCTGAAGGAATCGAAGAGCGGTGAGAATCTCGTCCCATCTGTGTAGTACTGTTTCTTCTCTTGGCGATACAATAACAAGTGAGGCAAAGTGAAGTCAAAATAGACGCGAATGCCATCCATAACTTCCTTGCATAAGTTCAACCTACAAATACAAATAAAGATATCAATCCTAATATTATGCAATACAAAAATAGTACAAAGATGGAAAAAATCATATATTTCTTAGAGCAATTCATTCAAAACTAATTTTTTCCCCTCTCTATCATCAGTATAGTCAGAGGTATTAGCAGATTCAAGTCAAGAATTAATGTAACCGAAATATTTACTTGTCTGTTTACCCAATGAAACAGCTGACATTTAATGTGTTAGGAACCATGAAGACATTAAAAATTAATTTTCTTTTAGTCTAAAACTAATTGCATTAAACCCAATTATTAAATATGTAATTGAAGTAAATCATAAAAAAAAAATTCTTTCTATACAAATTTATATCTATAACAGCAGCATATCCTTTTATTCTTGTTTAGCTTTAAATACTCAGTCTGAATGAAAAGGAGAGCTCAGTAGTAGTGACTTTGTATCAAATCCCAGAGAATTAATGTGTTAGCCAACAGATGGCATGACAGTATTCCGAGCTGCACATGCACAGTTAAGGGTTTCAATATCTTCATTTCAGAAGAGTAGTTTCCGTAGTTTGATTCCTGATAGTCCTTTTGATAAGCAGTCATCTAATTTCTTAGCGAAAGAAAGGGAGCATGCTCCACAAAACTATCACAGGATGAAAAGGGTGAGCCCATATTCGGGTAGAGTCAGCATTATGAGGGGAGACACATAGGTGCACGCTGTGACCAAGTGCCTTGCTGTGGAAGAGATAATATGGCAAAATTGCAGGGCCACCATAACGGATATTGCTGTTGATAAGAAAAGGAACTGCACATCCACAAAAAACTAGGATGAGGCAAAGTTGGTTTTTATACAGAAGCCTGCCACTCCCTTCCAACATGATGAGATCAGTATTTCAATATGAATGGCAATTATTTATAGTTATAATATTTCACACGATTTGTAATTGTTACAATGTTATTACAAAAATTGCTTTACACATACGAGTAGTCTTTTTTTCATTTGGGCACACTATATCTTTGCATTTTCACTATTCTGTATCAGAAACAGAAAATTTTATAAATAAATAAATTGATACAATTCGTTTTACTGAAATGCAATCAAAACTGCAAGACATCATCAGGCCCATGCACACAGTTAGCAATCTTGATATGAAAATGGAAAAAATATATTGGGGCACTTCGAGATCTGTTCAATGACGCCTACAATCTTTATACAGATAGATTAAATTTCTGATTTAATGAAAAATATTTAAAAAAAACTCTTAACATCAATGCATTATGAAATATTTTCTCCACTGAAAAACTTCTCACTTTCATTGTGAATTTCTTATACTAATACATCTTTTTAACAAAAGTTTTTTTTTTTTTTTTTGAAAGATAACATAAATTCAGGATGTGTAAAAATTATTTTCGATGTTTCTACATCTCATAGCTTTTTATTAAAAAATATACATACTTCTGATAATAAAACATATAATAACTGATAGTAAATATTCGTAAACTCGAGCATTTTTTTCAGGTTGGTCATCATTTCTGTTGTTTGAATTTCTCTGACTTTTTCCAGTTATTTTCAGTGTTTTGTTGTTGTTGTTGTTGTTTTTAAGAAATGGCTGGCATTTCTCGAATGCATCTAACATCCTCAAAATGATGTTGATTATTTTCTTTTCTTTATTTACTGCACAATGTGTTCTAAATTGTATGTGAAAAACGTTCTGCTTTTCTACTAAAATCAATGTAAAATAAAATTTAATGCTCAGATAACAAAACTAAAAATAAAAGCATTTTTACTTATTGAATTTCAGATAAGCTTCAATTAAGAAAAACACGACCACTCCCTTTTTTTCATTCTTTTTTTGCTAATATATTAGCCAACAACAGTAGAAGATGCATGCCCATCTAGATTGATTTTTGGTCAACCAGACATATCTCAGAACTGTTCGACAGATTTACTCACTTAAAATGCAGTACAGAAACACATGAATATTGGCAGAATGTTTAAGAACGAAAAGATTCATTTCCTTCCAGTGGGGTTGGTTTCTCCTACCCATGCAATTTACCAACACATAAATGAGAACTTAATAATAATTCTACTACCAGAAAAAAATTAATTTACAAATACAAAATGAAATCACTGTATTAAAATAAGAAAAATTACTCAATGATAGCGATATTGTATGAACTTTTAGCCCATCAACTACGAACATTTCAAAGAGGTCCTTATAATAACTTGGTCCTTATAATAAATTTTATTTCTTTAGCGCATAAAAAAAAATGTTTTAGACGTTATAATTTTTTAAAAAAAGTAGTATGAATGAATCTTGCAACTTTTTGTGGCCATCTGTTTCATATATATAAAATAGTTTGCAAAAGCTGCTCTTCACTTCGAACAAATTTTTGTGACTTGAAAAATGTGTGCCTACAATATATCAAACAATTTAATTCCTTGTGTTTAATATTATTTTCAAATTATGGAGCAGTTTGGTGAAAGTACGAGAAGTTTTAAATAAAGCAAACAAGATAAAAATAGAAAATATTAGCAATAACGTCTATTCCACGTCGTCGTCCATTTGAAGAGCTCAGTAAGAGATCATATTAAAAATATTTAAAATCAAGCAAAAAAAAAAAAAACACGTTTTAAGGAAACATAGCAATAATGTCCGATACTTCATATTCAACAAAAAGATCCGAGAAGAGGGAAAAATTTAATTATAATAAAATGCTTATTTAATAATTATAAATTGTTTGGGAATTATAATAATGGACCTATATTTTACATCCAGATTCAAATACCTTTAAATATTAATACAAAAAATTCGTACTTTCGCTGTCGTAATGCATGATAATATCGATGGGAAAATTCTATACATATTATTTTCTTTTTATACTGAAGAAACCCCTTAAAAGCTTAAAATCATAAAACTAATTGAATTTGAGCCTTGGTTAAGTTGTTTTTTCCCACAGAAAGCTAAACCAAACCAATTTGTTAATTATGTCGATAACTTGAACGTCCCGAAAAAAGAAGCAAATGAAAATTATCTCGGAAAATATTATATCTGTACAATGATTTAGATATGGTAGCAAATCTTTTCCATAGTAACTCCAAATGTTAATTTACCCAACTTCATTGCACCTAAAATGTTTTGGCAAATGCCTCAATTGCGACTCGATCGAAAAACGATAAATTAAAGAATGATGGTATTATCATTGTAACATCATAAATATTGCAAGAAAACGGAGCAAATTTTAGATAAGTATACAGAGTATAAAAATAACGCCAATAATGAACTGGTTAATTGACACAGTTAGCACAATTTGAATCAGAATCTATTATAAACTATCCCAATCCATTATAGATGCATGACAGTAACTTCAAGAAACTACTCAATTGCAATACTGACGAGGCTAGATAAAAGAAATCTGAAATTTAAATAGAAATCTTCAGCCACCTAATCATGTCCAAAAATGTGGATGGCCTCTGTTTTCAATTATCAGTATATGATTGATTTTCAGCGGTTACCAATGATGTTTCATTTTACTTATGAAAAAAAATACCAGCAAATTGCCTAGTTCGATAAGAGTTACCGATATATAAAAAATTTCAAGTTTTAGAATAAATTTCCCTGACTTCTCGAACTCCTCCAATTCCCAATCGGCTGAAAACCTTGTGTGATCATGTGTTTAACTTTTGACTTTGTGATAGAGCGATTATAGACAATATCGTTCAATTTCTCGAAAACAATATAAAGCCCTTTCTAATTCTGTTTCATTTTCCCTCGGGCTCGTATCTCTCCAGCTTTCTGAAAGTGTGGTTAGCTCCGATTCAAGTTAAAAATATCAATTTAAATTTGTGAATTTTTTATATTTATTATATATATATATATATATTAGTATTTTTTAAAAATTCAAATAATTTTAATTGTCTGTTTTGAATTGGTGAGTTGAAGGTACATCAATTAGGCAACAGGACAAATTCGAAATTACGCTGAAAAGTTGACGGCATGTCGCCGTCACTGGTCAAGAATATTTTATAGAAGCCACAAAGAAATTGAATAGTCATTCATTTTAAAGTGTGGAAAACTTATTTAAAATTGCTCCTCTAACCAATGGCGGATTTGACAGAGTAAGGTGACAAGCGCAAAATTATTTTAAAGCCTCCCTCTAGGTAAAATCCATTCACGACAAAAAGTAAGAGTAAATTCATTTGCATTTTTATCTATAACTCGGTGCTTTTTTTAAAAAAATATTTGTTATTTAATTTGGAAATTATTACTGCATCGTTATTTGCCACATTTACAATGTTTATTGCTCTACAATTGAATTGAGAATATACTTTATTGCATTTAAATAAATGTTATATAGGAATGTAAAGTTATTGAAAATTTTAGATCGAATTATTTTTTGAAAAAAAAAAAAAAGACTTTGAAATTGTCTAGAAGTATTTTTCCATTTGACCGAAAAAGTCCTATTCTAAAAAAGCGGTACAATATCATGTATGTTTGAGGCAGGGCGCTATTCTTATGACAGTGTTGTGATATAAATTATAAATATTTCATTTAAAAGTAAGTCGCGAATAGTTTAATAATTATAAACATTATTTTGTAAATAGTTGTTAATTCAGATTGTTAACAGTTATGTGTTATGAAATTTTTGAGTTTGTTGTTTAAAAAGATATCAGAATTTGATTGAAAATAAATTGATGTTAATTTGGTAATGTTATTTATAGCGTAGTAAGATTTCGTTTAATATTAAGTTTGTCTGCATTCCATTTTTGTTGATTCACGAATGCAATAATTGGTGACCCTGCTTTTACTATGACTACGGAAGAACACGTAAAATTAGTTTTTGACAAATTGCAAAAATATGAATTGAGACTTAATATTTCTAAATCTGTTTTGGGGGGGTTAAGGAACTGGAATTTTTAGGATTTCTAATTATACGTGAAAGATCAAAACCTCTTCATGAAAAATTTAAAGCAGTTCACAATATTAAGCTGCCTGAAACTGCTCATCAACTACGGAACTTTCCTAGAAAAGGTTCATTTCTACCGTCTTTTTTTTTTTTTAAAGAATGCTGCTATTATTCCAGCTATTATACACGAATACTTAAAAGAACAAAGAAAAAGAATAATTGGAAAATAAGTTGAAATAAGGAAGCCATTGATAGTTTGAAAAATGTAGAAGATTTGGCAAATGTTGCTGTTCTGTCTCACCCAAATCCAGAATTACCCCTTTCGTTGTGCACAGATGCTTCAAATACAGCAGTGAGTGCGGTTTTGCAACAATTCAAAATGGTAAAAGGAAACCAACTGGTTTTCTTTTTTTCCAAGAAGCTTAACCACGCACAGCAAAATTACAGTACATAGACAGGGAACTTCTTGGAATTTATCTATCCGTTAAATATTTCAAACATATTCTAGAAGGAATAAAATCCACAGGAAATGACCACAAGCCATTAATCTAAGCATTTTTGCAAAAGTTCGATAAAGCATCTCCATGTCAAATTAGACAACTTCAATATATTTCAGAATTCACAACATAAATTAAGTACATTACAGGAGAAAGTAACTTGGTAGTGGATACTTTATCAAAAATTGAGGAAATTGCCGTAATGGATTATAAACTAATTGCCAAAGAACAAGAACAAGATGATGAATTTCGAACATTTCAAAAATCTACAAGTTTGTCATTTAAAAAGTATCTTCTTCCATCTGGAAAATATTTCTGGTATGATACTTCAACACAGCATATTAGACCGTATATACCTAAATATTTTCGCATGAAGATATTTCATCAATTTTACGGATTGTCTCATCAGGGAATTAAATCAACAGCGAAATTAATTTCCATACAAAATCAATATTGGGGGAATTTCAAAAATCATCAAGAAGATTTCGAGAAATGCATATTGATATTGTAGGTCCACTACCACCGTCTAACGAAACATCTACTGTTTAGATACATACACGAATTGGATGGAAGCTATTCCGCCAGAAAACATCTCTGCTGAAACAGTATCAAAAGCTTATATACGAATTGGATAGTAAGATTTGGAGTACCTGGAAGCTTATTACTTATCGTGGAACCCAATTTTCATCTGACCCCTGTCATCCCATCTGAACATTTCAAACCTTGTCAAGAAACTGGGGGAGAAAGCTTTCATATACTACAGCCTATCACCCGTAGTGCAACGGAAAGGTAGAAAGACCACATAGATCAATAAAGGCTGCTTTAAAAGCCCATAATAATGTATCTTGGAGTGAAACGTTACCAACAGTATTCTTAGGTTTACGAACTACGATCCACAACGATACTAATCATACAATAGCAGAAATGGTATATGGAGAGAATATTAAATTTCCTGGTGAATACTATGAAGCGAATATACAGCATATATCACCAGGAACTTTTATAAATGATTTACAAAATGTTATGGAATTGATGAGACCAAAAGAAACTCAACGGAAAGGTCATGCAAAAATATTTGTGCATAAAGATTTAGAATCAATTTCACACGTTTTCCTTCGCATTGATAGAATACGAAAACCACTCCCTTTTGTCCATATTTTGTTATCAGCAGTGCATCAAAATATTTTACTCGAAGGATAAAGAATAAAGAAGTGAATGTAACGATAGACAGATTGAAGCCAGCATATCTACTACCACAAAAAAATCCTGAAAAAGAGAAGCTTACAACTCCAACTTATGTGAAGATTATGCCTGTGCCAAAGCCAGCTAAGATTCAAACCAAGGAAACTGTGTCTCAACCTGATCTTAAATCAACTTTAAGACAATTTCGAACTGGTAGAATTATTAAGACGCCAATGAGATTCAAAATTTAAATTTTGATGATATTGACTTCTTACTTTCTAAAGTAACATTCGTTGCAGGTAGAAGAGTATATGTTGCGACATAGATTATAAATATTTCATTTAAAACTAACTCATGAGTAGTTTAATAATTATAAATATTATTTTGTAAATAGTTGTTAATTTAGATTGACAACAGTAATATGTTTAATAATAACTGTTATTGGCAATATTCAGCGTCATTTTTTGGCAACTACAAAACTTTCATTTTAATACACCTGTATACGATTTCAAGAGAGAAAATGCTTATTAATAAAAATGCAATTTAGCTACTCCACACGACTGACATTTTAGATGAACTGTATTCAAGATAACTTCTTTTTTTCATATACTCATTTTTAAATCTTCTTTACACTATTCATTTTTAAATCTTCTTTACACGCCAGGCTTTACACTTATACGGTTAGCCCTGAGATAGTTGCAGTTTATGATTTCTGATTTCATACTTAATGAATTATCTGGAACAAATATTAAAAGACTAAAAAAAAGCAGTTTTATAATTTTCTTTAAAAAATATTCAACTCTCAGAAATAAAATGAATTAAAAATATATAAGTTACAAAAGAAACAAAACACTAAATTAAAATTAAATCAGAAATACAAATTCTACTATTGAAAATATATTATTTACACTCTTTATTTGGATAATGGGGTGAATTTATATTTACAGAAAGGATAAGAATATTCATTTATGATTTTATGATGATTATAAGTTCTGTTGTTGCTTCACAATATTCAACTCTAGATATTATTCGCGATTCAATTTTCAGAACCAGATGAATTAGTGTTGATATTAGAAATACAAATGTTACTAATACTTTAAGTCCAAAATAGTAAACAAATATCTAAACTTACTTATTTTTTACATCATCTGGCATGATTTGTTTCCCATTTTTGGTATTCTTTGGCGGTGATGCACACAAGAGCTGTGCTGCCAAATGTTTCACATAATCTTCCAGGATTGCGATGACATTAGGCCGGCAAGGCAATTTCACTAACTAAAAACAAAAGAACCAGCCACCTTTTTATAATTAGGAATTATAAAAGGGATTTTTATTTATATACTTAGTTCTCAGTTTTCCGTTATACTAAGTGCATCAAACCTTTTGAGCAAAGCTTTCAGTGATAATCAAGTTACACTTTAATAAACATTTTTTTTTTTTTTTTTTTTTTATTGAGACATGCTTCTGCAAATGGTTAGTTATAGATATGAAAGGAAACATAAAAATTGAGTCTATCAAAAGCTATATATGGTGTACAGTATCAACCAAATGCAGAGGCATATCTGTATAAAATGCACTTCTTCCCCTTTAAGTGCAATTCTCATATTTCACATACTCTTGACACTTTTCGCCAGGAAGAAAAATAAAAATTAAACCTACACCGATGAGAATAATTAAATTATTAAACAATAATTATAAACATAGTTAATATTGAAAAATACATATATGGTTAAAATATTAGCATTTGAAACAGTATTTTAAAATATAATGATTGACAAGTCAAAATATACCATACATGGTGTCAAAATCATATATTTTGGTCCCCATATACGATTATCTTATTACCAGTGGCCCTTTTTCATGATTATCTATGTTTTATATTTTTCTAATAGGCCTTCTTCAGCTCTTTTAAACTAGTTAAACTATTAATGTAACGAAAACTTCTTAAGAGTAGCAAAGTTCTTTTTAAAGGTTTTGCAAACATTATTGTAATGCGTCCTTATGATGCTTTTTAGATGAAAGAGCCATCTATATTTAATGTCAATTTTTCAATTTATCTCTTACTAATAATAAAAAAAGAATATTTGCGTTTTTAGAGCAACTAAATTTGCCAAAGATATACCTTAGAAAGTGAAATATGGATTTCACTAAGGAATAAGCACTTCAGATTTTTTTTTCAATTGAAATTTAAATAGGATTTTTATGATTTTTCGTGATAATTTCCAAAAATATAATATATATACAGGGTGTTTAGTTAGTCCCGGACCCATTTTGATGTTTAATAACTCATAAAATAATAAAGATAGATTAAAATTAATAACATAAATGGTTAAATAGACTCAAAAAGTTTCATGACCCTTGTCAATGAACTTCCACGTGTGCCCCCTTCGTCGCACGGAGAATATCAAGTCTATAGTCAATTTCACGCCAGGTAGCGGCAAGCATGTCGGCATCCACAGAGCCTATTGCGGTTGTAATTCTGGCTTTTAGGTCATCAATGTTCGACACTCTCCTCCTGAAAACGTTCGCTTTTACAAACCCCCGAAGGAAAAAGTCCAGCAGCGTTATGTCTGGTGATCTGGGTGGCCAAGGAATTGGACCTCCTCGCCCAATCCATCTTCCTGGAAAATGGACATTCAAAGAAGTACGAACGATGGTACACCAATGAGGTGGCGCACCATCTTGTGGCAAAAAGACACGTGGCTGAAACTCTTCTAGTTGTGGAAATATGAAGTTTTCCAACAATTCTAAGTATACGACTGATGAGACCGTCTTTTATGTAAAAAAAAAAAAAAAAAAAAAAAAAAAGGCCTAATGACTTGGTGCATTAGTCCGCACCACACATTAACCTTTGGGGAATCCTTTTGTGCCTCACGGTATTCATGGGGGTTTTCAGATCCCCATATGCACACATTATGGCGATTAACAATGCCAGAAACATGAAAGGATGCTTCATTGGAGAACATTATACGCTTCAGAAAATCAGCAGCATCTTCTATCCTCCTTAGCATATCTGCTGCAAAGGCCATCCTCCTAGACCTATCGTTCGGTTCCAAAACTTGAACAATTTGAACTTTGTATGCATGCAGTCTTTATTTTTTCTTAATAACCTTGTACACCGTCGAAACTGGCATATCCAATTCTGTTGCCGCTGATCTCACAGATATTCTAGGATTGTGTAAAAATGTCTCTCTGACACGCTCAACATCAAAATCACTTGTGCAAGGACGTCCGGAACGTTTCTTATCTGCGATACTTCCAATTTCTAGAAAATTCCTTTTCCACCGCAAGATGCTGTTTTTGGATGGAGGATCTTTTTGGTAAATTCTTCTGAAATTTCTCTGTGCTTGCACTATCGATTTCGTTTCTATGAACCACCATAAAGTCTGTGCTTTCTCTTGTGGTGTATGCATTCTCCTTAATATCCGCTCGAATAAAACATCACATACAAAAGTACTACATAGAACAAACACATCAAAAGTAAACATAACATTTCAATAGTTACCAAAAACAAAAGAGAGAAAAATGCAATTAATAAGCAGGTGATATTTAGAAAAGTACAGATATTTAGACTGGAAAATGAAATTATCTGAAATTAACCACACGCGCAGACGATATTGACAAAAGTAAATATATTCAAACCTGAAAAGGAAAATATATGAGTTATTCCATCAATAAATGCCATAAGTTTGTTTACATCTTCATTATTTTATGAGTTATTAAACATCAAAATGGGTCCGGGACTAAATAAACACTCTGTATATATTAATTCTTACAATTTAATTGTAGTGCATATTTCTCCTAGGTTTCAGCAATTTTTTAAAATATTTTTTGTACAATTTTTAATTATAGATTATTTCATTGTTGAACTGAAATTTGAACAATTTTCATTGTTTAGTTAAATACATAATTGCTTCAGTTACAGTCATTGTTGAAAGCTAAGGCAGAAGCATTTTGTTTAATATCTATGTATTTTATTATTACTAATAATAACTGATATATGTGTGTGGGTTAGGCTTCAACAGAGTCAACCATTTGGCCTAAAGTAACCGAATATATATACTTTGTATGGCAGGAATGTGCATCTTAGAGTATTTTTTAAAAATTTAAATTAGAAGTTAAGTTTATTAAAAACTAAGCGAAAATGTGGCATTCTCCCACAATAATTTTTGAAAATATTATAGAAAAATAACACTCACACATTCAAAAAATTATCTTTTCAATCATATATATTTTTTCCATTCAATTTTTCCCCCCGTTTTTAATAATTAAAAAAAATATTTTAAGAATGCAACAATGTTTTACATTGTTGAAGTGAAACTCGGGTCGTTTTTGTTATTGATAACATTTCAACCTAAGTTTTTTCTTTTTAATTTTTAATGATGGAAATATGAAGTTACAACTTATTTTTCCATGTTGAGTAGATTTCAGAATTAGGTATACTTTTAATAAAACTTTTAAAATTTGGTTATTGTTAAACTTGTTATTAAGCTTCATTTCAACTGATAAAACTGCATAATATTTCTCTACTTGTTTTATTTTAATCTCAAATGCGTTGCACATGCTTGGCTGCAAGTTTAGTGTGATTTTTTTCTCGCCAATACAAGTGTATATATAAACATCATTGGCCGATTAATAATTGTGTATTTATTTTAATACAAATAAAGTTCCTTATTATTTCCAATATGTAGTGCTTTTTTAACCATACATATTAGAATAGTATTATATCATGAATGGTATTAAATCATCATTATGAATGAAATAGTGAAACTAAAACTATGTTTCATTGAAAACGTTACATAGTAAAATTTCATAAATGTTCAAGTAATAATTGCATGTTTTTATAAATGTTAATTAAGATCTAAAAAGGAACTAGTGGATATTCTAAAGATAAGAAACTATTAAAGAAGGAAATGCTATCTTTACAGATTTAATTTTGTCTCAATGTCAACATTTATTAATAACTTGAGGTATGTAAATACCCTAAAATCACCCTTTTCGTAAAAATTTCGAATTTTTTTATTTTTTATTATTTTGTATTAAAGTCAACGCATTTACGATTCCAAAAATGATTTACTTTTGTTTCTACGGTAGTTAAAAGCAAAGTTACCAGCAAAATTATAAACCAGAAGTGAAATTTTTTAAACTGATATCTAACAAGGGCAAGACATGAGGTTGAAAACTGAGTTTGGGATGAGATTTTGTATAATGGCAATATACATTTAGAATGTTCATTCATGAAAATATTAAGGCTCAATAACGAGCCAATTTCGAGGAAATGGCCCTGAAACTTTCAGCATAGCTTATACACTAATAATGTGTAGCTGTGAACAAGCGCTCGAATAGTATAGTGGTTAAGGCTCTGGCATAGCATTAACGAGACCCAGGTTCGGTTCTGCTCAAATATTTTTGTGTTTTCTTTCTAATTTATTTCAAAATAATTTAATATTTTTATTTAAAATTTTTTTTATTTCTTATGCAAAATAAATATTTACTTGTAATATTTTTAGATTATTTAAATATTTTTAGAAAGAAATAAAATTATAAATACAATGCATTTTTTTTTAATATTAAAAAAAAAGAAGACTTTGGTCACTTTTATGATCTGTTTTTATAAAAGTTTTTTTTTTATCTGTTTGAGATAATGTTAGAAAGTATTTGAAGATGTAAAATTAAAAGATGCTTTTAAGTAAATAAAAGAGAAAAAAATGTTTACTTACAGAAGAAAAATAATCACTTTTAATTAATGCAAAAAAAGTAAAAATGATTTAAATAAACAAACTCAGCTACCAATGTTACGAAAGAGAAAGCATTATTTTTGAAACCAGTTTGCTTAGTTCTCAAAGAATAATAATCTAAAAACATGAAAAGAGGAGAAAAAACCTTTTAAGAAATGAAAATCAACAGGAACCAAAGATGGAAAGCAAAAGGTTGCATGACAATTTACGAGTACGTCATGAACTGCAATATGGCGCCAAAAAATATATTCTTACTCTCAGATTCTCCTTAAGCCACATGACTCATGTTGGGTACACTTGTTTCGATAAGAAAGACACGAATAGCGCCTTCCATTTATATATCAGCTCTATGGTTCGTACATACAATGAAAAGAATAGATATAAGGCTATTAAAATAACACGGCTTTTGATGAATGTCACAATTTGATGTTTAGAAATGTTTTGGGGGAGGGGGAATCAGGAGCATTCAGTTATGAACAAGAAATTTCATAGGAAATAACAAAAACAATATTTCCCGGTAACTAGCTGTTACAGATGGCTAATTAACACTAAAAGCAGAACTGCATATTACAGGTTGTTTCATTTAATTATCTCAAATTTAATACAAATATGCATTGGAGAATGGAAATGAATACAAAAAAGAGATTTTTTTTCTGAAATTCGATTAGAATTTTAATTAATACAAAATTGAACAAAGTTTCAGTGGTTTTAATGATAACTTTTTAAAATGTTATTGCGCCAAAAACCTTTACACCATCTTAAAATTCAAAAACTCATCGTTTCAATAGTATATTGAGTTCAGGCTCTTTTCCTTTCCGATTTCAACAAATTATCAAAAATTCTTTTTAATAAGCCATCTTTAGTGATCAATTGGTTTGGCGGAATTAATGGTTGATAATAATTTCAATTAAATAGTTTGTGTAACTCTGTCTTAATGGTTTCTTCAGCAAAATATTTTTTTTTAATTTCAAATTTTTATTGATATATAACTCATGCTATTTCAGGGTTCCCATTTTTAATCAAGAAAAGAATATACAGACTTTCCAAGGGCTTTTTAAAGAAAATTCAAAGACTATAAAATCACATACTTTTAGGTATTGAAATGCAAATGATAAATTAAAATATTTTCACTATTAACGTTCAAATGCATGATTGTTTTCTTGCATACTACCTCTTAATGTTTAAGATAGGTACATCAAGGATACTTGTTATGTTCATCTTCAGTTAATAAGCTGAAATTTGCAACTCAAAGATAGTTTTGAGATGATAATCTAAGTGCCCTCACCATTAATTAAACATCATGCAGCAACTAATCGATGCTAATTTTACACAAAGATAGTTGAACTTGTCCTTTAGTAGAAGCAAAGTTCATTCAAAAAACGTTTTCAGAATTTCTAATCTTTGTTTTGCTTTTGTAGGATGAAGAGAAAAATCCAAATGGCTATAAATCGAGAAATCTTCAATTACATTTAAATAGGTGAACTGGAAACAGTGTGTCATTAAAATATTTCACATTTACATTTTAAATTACACTGCTCAAGTTTTAATGTCCTATTCTCTTCTCCTTTTCAAATAGATGCTTTTGCAGTTTTCGCTCCTTTTGATTTTTAATTCTTTAGTTTATCTGCGAGGTGTTTCATTTTTAAATGCTTTTCACTATTTTGAGATTGTAATTTTCGCATATCTATTTTTTTGGCACACTGAAAGTGTGCATTTTTGTGCATATATAAGTTGTGTTATTTGAAAAATTTTCTACTCTAATATCTGCCCCCCCTCCCCCCCAATTCAGCAGAAATCAAATATCTTGCAACACAAATTTCTTTAAGTTTTTTCAATTTCAATATTTTTATGTAAAAAATAATAATAACTGGGGTCTAGACATGCAACTGTACCATCAAAATCTTAATTACTTTCCATAATTCTTTACAAGAATTTTGAATTTTTACAATATTTTGATGAAAACTTGTCAATTCGATTTTTGGATATTTCAAATGCCCAAATTTTAATGAATTGTAAGTCATATCAATGAAAATTTTTTTTTCAATTTAATTAAAATAGAATAACATTTCCCTGCCCTTTATAGGCACTTGTAATGACAAGAACAATAGCTTTCATCTTCTTATAGTAGAGCTTGTTTGGCTATCTCTTTGGATCTGAACAATCATACTTTTGGAAATATATGCAAAAATGCCAAAGCTACTAGACCATTATAGATTTTTAACTTCATTATAACTCCATAATTAATATATATCAAGCTTGTTTTATTTTATATATTTCAACTAATAAAACAAAAACAAAAAAAAATTTAAATTTTTTTCAAAATTTTTACAATTAGATGTTTCTGAATGATTTTATTCAAGTTAGTTATTTTTAAATGATATATATTTTAAATCATTTAAGCAAAATAGGCCTGTAAGTTCAACAAGATATTACAAGCTCCAAATTTAATGTTAGACTTAGCACTTTGTTTGTAATTTAGCACTTATTTTGATGCTTTTTACTTTCTTTTAAAAGCAAACTTAGAAAAAGCAATTAATGATAATTGAAATTTATGTAAAAATTAGATTCATATTTTTCAGTCTTGAAAACAATAAAGACATATTTTTAAATATCGTGATTATAATTTCACAGCAAGAATGCAATGTTCCAGGTAAACAAGCTGGAAATCAAAAGTGTCTAGTTAGTGTCATAAAAAGTTATAATGCATTTTTACAATGTATGACACTTATGAGTTTCATTTTCATTCAAAAGTTTCATGTTAAAATCACTTATACAGGAAAATGCACAATTAATTCCCCATATTCAACAATATAATAATAATCCACAAATGTCTTTTTTTTTTCATCCTACATTTGACTGAAAATAAAAACAAGTCATGGGAATTTCTCGAATATTCCCTAAGTAATTAGGTCCATCAGAAAACTAATTTTTAATTTCATTAAAAAAAATTCATTCACCTTGTTTTTCTTTGTGACAGCAAGCCAGTCATCTTCCAGTACCTCTTTCAAAATTTCAGGAAGTTTGAGTATCACATCTTTTTCTGTGTCTTCCTAAAATCAGACAATTAATTTTAATATAAATAGAAAATTAACAGCTAACAATATAAATGATAATGAAAAAGTAATAAATTATTTTAAATGCATTGAAATAGCAAAACAGTAATTTCACGAATTATGGCAGATTCAAATATAACAAATTACACTTGCACAAAATAAGGTGTTTTGTGCTTTGTAATAACATTGAGAAAATAAAAATGCCTTTTAAAAGAACTGAAACTAAAATTTGATACAGATTTTTTTGTGGGGGGAAGAGGGGGGGTTCAAGATGGCATATGAATTTTTATTTATTTAAATCATTGCGCTTTTAAATTACAGAATATACATACACATTAATACACAGATGGTTAATCCATTGATTGATAGATCTAAATATAGATGTCTACATTTATGATGAAAAATAAGCATAGCTTTGATTCATAAAATCACATTTGTATTTTATATACTATTTATTTGCAAAATAATAATAATAATAATACATCAAGAGTAACATTTTTCTTGATATTTATAGGAATATATAACACACTAAAGAGTTGCAATATGCAAACATGTGTTCAGAAAGTGAGGTGCAAGCACTGAAGTATAATTATAAAAACTGCATTGTTTATAGCTATAAATTTCTTGAGATCACTGATATTTATAGAAAAAATTTCCATTGTGATTACACAGCAAATTTTTTTTTTTCTAAGAACAAAACATAAGAAGACACCATTATTTGTATTTACTGTGATCTTACTTATTTGTACAAAATATGATCCTTAGAAAAATGCCATGCATACCTCAGAGGATTCAGAATCAGATCCAGATGATGAGGAATCTTGATTTTCAGACTTTTCATTCCCACTGTCATTACATTGTTTCTTGTACAAAGTTTCTTTTAAGAGTGGTGGCAATTTGCTCTTGCGTTTGCCTTTCCTGTAAAAGAGAGTCAGAATTGCAAGAATGAAATAAAACTAATGAATGAAAAAATTCTATAATAACACAATTTTTAATAAGAATTTCAGCACAGTTATTGTAATCTTTAACCATAACATAAATAAATAAAAATAAGGCATATTAATATATTGTATGCCTTACTAAATTATACATAAAAATAAAAATTTTGAAAGGATAGGTAAGGATTTTAATAACTGAAATAAGATTTCACATTTAAGTTCAGTTTTTTCTCTCATACTGACACATTTATTATTAAAGGGGGAAAAAAAAGCCTGAATATCTTTAAACGACTCTACATCATAATAAACATTACATAGATTTTTTTTTTAATTCCCAAAATTTGCTATTTTTTTTTAACTGATAAATGTGTGTATACCATCAATTTCACGAAACAAAACAATCTATACAAAATATTATATGATGTCAAGAACCTGTAATAATAATTTCTCTTTGCTTGATAAAATAGATTAAAAGAAAGTGGGAAAGATTTTGACTAAATCAGCAATAAAGATGATATAGTGATGAATCATTATAAGTACTTTATATCATAAATGTCATATAGTTTCAAATTATTAGCATTTGCAAAAAAAAAAAAAATCAAAGAAAGGTAATTTAAATTTAACTAAAATGAAATCAAAACTAGAAAAATAAATAATAAAGCTGATTCTTCAAAAACTATTTCAACATGACTCGCAAGATCTTAATTTATTCTTCAGAAACAAAAGCAAGTTCCAGAACATAATCTATCATTTATTATTATTATTATAAGAGATTTAGATCATGCAAGAAATTCTTCAAATCTGTACATATGCTTTTTTCATATAATACTTTATAATAAACACATTTAGATTATTAATGTTTTTTTAATTTTGTTAATTTATTAGATTGCCTCGACACTTAAAAAAATTTAGAAAATGATGGTTTGCTTAGCTTAAATTTTTGCCTCCAATCTGTATTTTTATTACAATGAATCAGAACAAGACATTCATACAAAATATCAAATTAAAATATGGTGCAAGAAATTCTACTTAGTTTAATATCACAAAGAATTTTAAATATTACCTTATTTTCTGAAAATAATTCAAAAATTTAATAAACAAAATGCTTTACATTTTTTAAAAAATGGGATAATTTGAAGGTCTGAAATTGCAGATTAAATACTATATGTTAAAACAATCCCTATCAATAATACATTTTTCATAGGTACAGCACACATCAACAAAATGTTAACTGCAAATACTGTAATTATGGATAAAAAGTTGTTTTTAAGTATTATAATTTTTTCTTCAACAGAAGTACCTTAATGAGCTTTAATATAGAAAATTATTTCAAAAATTTAAAAAAAAGGGGGAAAATTAGAATAGGATTTATTTTAAATATATATAATGATAAACTTGGTTTGAAAAAACAATAATTTACTAAAAATAATTTAAAAATTGATTAACCGAAATTCAATTTTCAGATTAATTATGTTGAGGCAAAGTAAAAAAAGATATTGAGAGTGTTTGCCTAGACCTTCTAATCAATAATTTGTTTAATCAATTAAATCACTCTGAATAATTCTATTAATCAAAAAGGAATATGAAATTAATCTCTATAATTTGCTATTATTTAGAAAGTATATAAATCAAACATTTCTAATTCCAAAGACTTAATTAAACAAATTGAAATAATTATTTTGGAGCATGATATTTTCTTGAGACAATGAGGCATATATAAAAAAACATTACAATAGGGACACCAAAATCTCAATTCTTTTCTCAAACCTTTTGAAAAACACAATTTGGACTGCCTGATTGTATTTGTACTTGAAGAATTAGGTGATATAATCATTGGTAAAATGTCTTTCAATTAAAGAGGAGAAGTTCTTTAGAAAGTTTTGGTATGAAAGAAGTATGTCCTGTATAAAAAAAAAAGATACAGAATGCAATCAAGAAAATTGTTATAGGCCCTACAAAAAACTCTCCTATTTCCAAAGACTTTTTTTTTTTTTTTCATGATAGACATAATTTGAAAATACATAACATATAATAATGGTATAATTAAAAAGTAAAGTACTCAAATGCACATGACAGAATATACAATATTTATTCTATAAATAATGTTATATTGGCATTTGAAATTAAACTGTGCATGTTTGAAGTGTAACCTAGGGTTAAGTTATACATTCACACATTACTGTATAAAAAAGATACAATATCTACAGAATGCAATCAAGAAAATTGTTAAAGGCCCGACAAAAAACTCACCTATTTCTAGAGACTATTTTCTTTTTACTATTTTTCATAAATATTTTTTTTTTCCTTCATGATAGACATAATTTGAAAATACATAACATATAATAATGGTATAATTAAAATGTAAAGTACTCAAATGCACATGACAGAATATACAATATTTATTTTATAAATAATATTATATTGGCATTTGAAATTAAACTGTGCATGTTTAAAGTGTAACCTAGGGTTAAGTTATACATTCACACTAGGTTTTAATGGATAAGAGCAACATAACACATTATGCAATCCACATAAAAAATTCCATGACAAAAAAAAAACATCCATTGGAAATTTTTTTCCTGGTTAATATGAAATTCCTGATAAAGAGATTAAAGTAATGAAACTGATAATGAAGTCATTAACTAATAGTTTTTCTGCCAAGATATTCTATTTTCTTTTCAATGCCTTGGACATAAGGTCTGTGGAAGTAGCTACAAAAGAATCAACTATGATTTTACTTAAACAATATTACAACAACATGAAGACATGCTTCAGAGATGTGAACTGACCACAAGGAAATAAGAAAAGGAAAAAAAAAGAAAGAAAGAAAAGAAACCCAAAAATGAAAAAATAATACAAGAAAAACATGCAAAAAGTATGAATTAAATAGTCAGTATATTGAAAAAAAAATCATCAAAGCTACAGCCCAATTAGCTTTTTTATATTCATTTCAAAATATTTATAAAAGTAAGAAATTAATAGCATATGATATTATCAAAGATACTAAAAGAAGTATATTGCCCAGGACAAATTTAAATGCATATAGGATTTTAAAAAATAAAAGAGGAAAACTAGAATTTTATAGAAAATATATTAAAGTAAACATTAAACATAAACAATATATTTTAGTAAATATTTCTTTAATGCTTAGTAAACTTTTGCAGCATATTTTAGGCATATTATTGTTGATTTTTTTAAACAGGTTTTTTACTTATCGACTCCATTGGCATTTCACAATTCACAGTTCAGCACCAGTCACACTGATATAACAAGCAACATTTTGTGAAAAGGATTAAGATGTGGAAGACATTTTTAAGGGACTTTTTTTCCCCTTTCCAGATGAATATTTCTCTGCAACTTTGGCAATATATTTTCTTTGTAGCTTTCTTTGACATTAATTTTTCCCTTGGACTTAATTGTTTGTCCCAAACTCCTTTTTTTTTCCCCCTTTGAAATAGTATCAAGGATGGTAATGTTTTTATCATCCGCTCTCAGACAGTCTTGGAATCGAATTGCAGTAAACTGGCCAAAAGTAAATTTATAGGACAAATTGTGCCGTTACTTAAAATGTTCATTCAATCCTTGAAATCCCAGTTAAGGAGTAATTTCTTCTACTTCCTCTTTCAAAATGAGGTCATTTATATGAATGCTTATTGCATGAATTTCGTTCAACTATTGAAACAAGAAATTTTCCTATTCCTCAATCACTGACAATTTCAAACATTTTGATTTGAAGCCAATTTCTTTGGTTTTTTTTTTTTTTTTTTTTTTTTTTTTTTTTATTTTGCTTCACAACATCTTCTTGCTTTAAATTAATTAACTAAATGGATGATAGAATTACAATTTAGCAAAATCCACCTTATTGTTATAGTAAACCTCAATTTTTCCCAACAAAGAAAATCGCTTTCTTTTAGACAGCATAATTTCCACATCCAAATTTAACAAAAAGTCTCAAAATGATATCAACTCGCAAGATCACAACTACAACAACTAAAAGCTATGGTATTAGTCGGCTGGAATTCTAACAGTCCATTCTGTGCCTTTACATGACCAAAGGAATAGGCAAAAGAATGCCTCCCATAGTTGATACAGAAATGAGGAAAATGTAACTCTCTGAATGAAGAAGTCCAATGCTTAGGTCTGCTGAATTTCAATTACTGAGGGGGTTTCTTTTAATGGAAGATGTCTTTTGGAGCTATTCTGATTTTAAAGCTCCATTTCCAATTAAAACAGATCTAATATCTATTTCTACTTAGAGCTGCTTGATAGCTCCTGGCTCTATATCTAAAGTCTCACTGATGATAAAACATATCCGTATTTCTGATACTGGAGCTCCTGCTTGTATTTCTTAGGAAGAGAACGATTGACTTTTCCCATGTCTTGACCATTTCTGGTGAAAAAGCATGTGAATTTATTTCCTTTCTGCAGGTGAAGATAAGCCTAAAATTTTCTTTTCTATAGATACAGACATAATGACATTTGATTGATGGCCACTTTTTTATTTTGAATTCTTAAATTAGCGTTAAAATGCTTTTTCCTAAACTATTAATTCAGAATAGATAATTACAGTTGATTGAGAAATAATAGTAATTAATTACTTTCTTTTATTAACACAAACAAATCGTGATGTAGTATGCATCAATGCATTTATTATATTTTCAATTTCATAAATTTTCTGTTATTATAAGCATTCATGCATATTATGTGAAACAGCTATATACTACTCTTGGATTTTTTTTAATATATTATTCAATTTAATAATTAGTTAACCTATTTTTATTACTTTTTTTTGAAAAATGTAGATTTTTAAATTTATGTAGTAACATAATTTAATAAAAACAGTACCACACAATTTTGAATATCACGAATGATACTTCTACAATAAAATAGACTGTACTAAATGTTATAATGTTGTAAAAGGTTATGGCAGGTTCCTTCGCACTAGAAAGCTGGCTATTTGGGTGGATCCTAGCACAGCCCACCTCTTGGCATCTTTTTGAATTCTCGCCAAACGAGTGGCGATAAATTCGCCAATGTAACAACCTAGACGGATTTATTTTTATTTTATTATATTTTATTTATTTATTATTTTATATTTTTATTTATTTAATTATTGTTATTTTTTATTATTTATTTATTATATTTATTTTTTATTATATTTATTATTATTTCTGCCCTTCAAGTATCGTTTTTTAATAAAAATAACAAATATTCAATTAGTAGTCATCTTGGCGAGATTTCAAATAAGTCGCCAAGAGGTGGGCCCATCTAGGATTTTACCGGCTATTTAATAAGAGCATTATTGATGACAATAGGGAAGTGCCCATGTAGGAAATTGATAATGTGTTTCATTTTAACATATTCAGCGGCAAAAAATATTTTGCCAACTAAAGTTGCAAATTGACAAACTATAAAGAGAAAATTAACAAGCACTGAAAGAAAAACAGCATTGCAAAGGTTCTGTTGTAACTGATGTAGATCTTTTTACATAAACTATTTTATTAACGCAATATACATAGAGCTTTTCAAAAATGTAGACATGGATGAATTCTAATTCTTCTATCCTCTCTGTTGCTAATTCCGAAAACTCAATAAAAGAAAAGAAAAAACAGGAAGTGTGAAATCCGAGATGCAAGGCAACAGGTTCCCATCTTTGGACAAAGATAATGGCAAATGATATTGCACAAAGTTTTTCGAATCTATTTTAAAATGCAGGCTTTCTTCAATATTATAATGAATTGTAATGGGTTAATATCAAAATTACATATTTGCAAAAACTGCAATAATTCAGATTAATTATAATGGTTGTTCATCAGAATAAAGTGCAATATGAATAAAGTTCACAAACCTATTATTGTTTCATAGAATTTAATAAACAATAAAAATATAAAGATATTATGTTTGTTTTTATAACTAAATTACCCCATGTAGTGTAATAGTATATCCCATTGTGGGTGAAATTGTTATAAAATACACAGGTATATAAAGTTGTTAATACTGTTGAATTAGATTTTATAAACATTTAGACAATGATATGTTATTAATCTTTAACAAGTAGAGTAAATTTTAAAGAGCGTTTCATAAAAGCATTTATAATAGATTTAAGAAATAAATTGAGAAAAAAATGTAACAAACAGCGCTGGTCTTTTCTATCAGTCAAATTTGCAGACTGGAATAAAAAATCCTATTTCAAGAGTGTGTTCAGCAATTTCATATAGTATTAAAATGTTCGATTTTCAGAAAAACTTTGTAAAAATAATATTTAAGACAGAAAAAAATCTTAATTTGTAGAATATTACTATCCACAAGCATAACATGTTTCATGGAAATGCATTTCTGCTTAACATCTGATAAAATGTTAATATCAAATTTAAAATTGATTACTTTTTCTGAAAAAACGTAAAATTATATCTAAAATCGTAGAACAATGCTTTGAAAATAGGATTGCCCCCCCCCCCCAATCATGTATTCGTTTGACAGAAAAATATTTATAGCCATTTTTCAATATTGTTTTTTCAACGATGTCAATTTTTTAATGCAAATATCAAATTAATATTTTTACTCAATACTCTTTTTTAAATAACTTCATAGGAGTTCTAAAAATTTCACTCAAATGAAAAATAATAATAATAATAATAAATAATTTTATATATGATTTTTCTTCTAATTTATTCTTTGGACAAATTTTGTAATGGCCTACAACTTCATAATATAAACTTTTCCTCCTGGATTAATAATTTTTGTTATTTTGATGAGAAAAACCAATGCTTCATTCTTCCTCCACCCATCTGATAACATATCCGGAAGCAAACTTAAAAGCATGTTTTAGATAGCCAACTTAATGACTTAAACCAATAGCTGTTATGTTTTTTTTTTTTTTTCACATTTTCATGATGATTTGTCTGCACTATGTCCCGGATAAATTCTTGCAGAAAATAAATAATTATTGTTGTACATTTAACAACAAAATATGGAATACGATATTTTGTAAAGACTTGTAAGCAAAAAGAAAAAACTGCGATTGTGAAACTGTGAACTAGACATAATTGATTAGTAACTAAATAAGTGGAATTATTTACATAACTTCAGAAAAGGAATGTATTGACAAAATTAATATAAATACTTGCATAGATAAAGCAGCTTCATTTGCCAGCTTTACTTGTAATTCTCGATTTTCTTCTGTGAATGGTAAAATAAATTCTTCTCTCACACATCGATCCCAGCTGTGAAGAAAACACAAGCAAACAATTTGAAAAATGAAATTTCATTTGAAAATAATTTGTGTAAACCAAGTTTCAAGGGGACTGACAACTGATTAAAATATTCATAAACATATTGTTTCAGTCTTTTTAACATTAAAACTATATTTAATTCAGAAACAATGGTAGAACTGTTAAATAAATATAAAAACTTAATAAAACAATTAAGCTTGAATGAAAACATTCAAGCATCCACATTGCATTCCACTGCAGACTCCAAGAAAGCAGCAAAATCATTTTAAGGACCTAGAACTCTGACCCTTTCTGCGATTATGGCTCGAAAATAGACGATGGGCCACTTACTTCTATGGTCAAATAACAAACCAGCGTGACCTCTTGCATGATTTGGATTTCTTAAATTCTTTGCATTTAAAATTCATCCAAATATTTCTAGTTTAACAATGGATTAAATAGAACAGAATGTGTATAATCTCTGACATTCATATAAGTACTTAACATGCTTTGTTTCTCTTTATTAGCAGTATTTTCTAACTTTTTGATTGTAGCTACACATTGGTATATGGACTCCTGACCAAATTCTGAGACTTCTGTCAAATTTTGAATGAAATCCACTCACAGAAAGTCTGGATGGTTTACTGTTTGATGACAAGTAAATTCAATAACCCCAAAATGTAAAGAACAAGGTAAATAAAATTCAGCACACATGTTTAATATCTAAAATATATATTCGTATAATATTTCAACCAAATCTATTAAAGCGTTGATCATCAATCAATCTGTAATTTCCCATGCATTAAACACAATAACTCATAAACGAAATGGCTTAAATCAATGAAATTCAGAATGTCATCTTGGGATTATGACTGTAGTACTGCATCAAATTTTGATTTCATTCAATTGGCAAAAGCAATTCAAAATACATATGCATATGATAGATTCAATAAAAATATTAGTTTCACACTAAACATCTATATTTTGAAATTATTGTTTAGTAATGCCATGCAAGGTATTTGTAGGCTTATTCAAGAACCAACTTTATGCGGGTAGAGGGAGATAAGACTTTAAGTGGAAAGTATGCAATAATATTTTTTTAAAAAAAACACTTGCATGCATAACATACTTTTTTTAATTATTGTTTTGTTTTTCTTTTCTCCATAAAAATAATAAGTAATCCTCTAAATGTTAAAGACAATAAAACAGCAGTTAAAACATTTATCCACAGCAGATTTTTTTTTTTTTCCCTCAAGCCAGAATTAGTAAAAAAAAGGAGGGGAAGATAATTAATACTTGTTTAAAAAAATGAAGATACAACAATTTTTCATGCCATAAATATAAAAATAATTCTTAAATATCCAGTTATTTTAATTTTCCATTTTTATTTTTCCACTAGAGATCCATAATTTTTATTAAAAGTGAGCAAAGAATAAAAAAGTATTTGAGAAGTATTAAAGAATTAAAAAGTATTCAAAAATTAAAAGTATTAAAAAGTATTAGAGAAAATTTAGTTTCAATTTAAATTTCTTATTAAAATCAATTAAAAATTAGTAATTATTTGGTTAAAAAAATTTCATTCAAAGCTTTCAAAACTTAACAAAATAAATATAACTATTAGTTTTTATTATTTATTCTTAAGTAATTGAAAAAAACTAATTTTAAAAAGACAAATTATTTATGCAGATATACATCACAATTCATAGTGGTTTTGTAAACTGCTGACATCTAAAAGATGGAACTTTATTATCTTGATTTTTAAAAAGAAATGAGATGAACAGAAGTCATTAGACAGAAAAAAAAAATTCCGTTTGGTATTGCCTAACAAACAATCTAAATAAATAAATGTCAGCAATATCAAAATAAAAAAGTAAATTTACAATAAAATTCTAAAATTAAAAGTCATAGAAATGATTTTGCATATTTATTTTTCTTTGCAACAAAGACATTTCATGTAAAGCTGTAGAGATAATAGCCATTGAAACAAATAACTGATATGAAAGACATGTTAAAAAAGGGCACAATGGATTTAGAAAAATTGGTATAAACAATGCAATTAGAACTTAAATTCTGAAAAAAAAAATAATTTTAAAAAAAGAAAATTTCTCCAGCCATACTAGTCAAGCAATCAATTTTTATCAAAGTTTGCAAAATTAAGAAAACATAAAAAGTTGCAAACTAGAAGTATGTCAGCAAAGAAGGAACATTTCCCCCTTTTTGCTACCATACATGTGCAAAGCAAATCTTTGAATTTGATATAAAAACAATTTATTAAAATTTTTTTTAATTTTCTATGATTTTTATTTTAAAACACAGAAAAATGTTCCTATTATTGTTGTAAAAGAAATCTGAAAAGGAAAGTAAATTATCAGATGCAAGAATTTTATTTTGAATAACTAAAAAGAAAACTTACTATATTCTAAAAGATTTCTCAAAGTTCAGTAAATTATATGAAACATTTTTAAAAAAATTCATTAAAAAGATAATTGTTTAATCTACTTATATAATATTTTTTCCCCCTACAATCATTAGAAATGTTCCCATGGATAACTGCATGTGGAAAATCCCAATACAAAGTATTAAACAAAAACTTTCCAGCATTTAAATTTTAATATCTTGGCTTTAAAGTATATTGATTAAGTGTAAAAATCTTCTGGACACAACACACACACACACAAATACATTTAATAATTTATAGATAGTACTCCCATGGAAACAATACATAAATTATCAGCGGTAACGATCTTTTTTTTTTTTTAATCAAACCACAAGAATAGCCCTAAATTTATATTTGCTTCATTATGATACGAAATTTTTTTTAGTTCTGTTTGCATATCTAAATGTGCTCATTTTTTGCCATGGAATATACCATTAAACTAATGATCATCAAAATGCATGTCAATTCACCTGCTATTCCATCCAAAAAAATGAATGAGATATTCAGGGACTTTTCTTCCACGTTCATCTCGACTAACGACCAGATCCAAAACCTAAAACAAAATGTGTACATTAAGCCACCACATGCTCTGCATGATAATAGTTCAAATCAAAATTTGCACATCAATTAAAAAAGAAAAATTTGGTCACATTTTAAATCTAAATATCAACCAATGATTGTAACTATACCATAAAATTTTTTAATAACTTTTGCAATAGAAAGGAAGAATACACTTAAAAAGCAATAATTGTTATTCCAATATATAATGCCCAACAATTACTTGGTAGATATGTTAAAGTAGTTGTAAACTCATTTTTCTAATCATGTAAAAAGAAATTGTTATTGCAAAAAAAAAGTTATCTCTTGCAAAAAAAAAGTGTCAAATAATTTTTTTAATACAAATGTTACATGGAACATAATTTTAAATCGATGATTACATTAAAAGTTTGAATTCAGTTGAAGGCACATCCATGGAGTCTTTGATTCCAATGATGATGATGATATCGTGTCAGCGTCACAACGGAAGGGGGGGGGAGTGCAATAGCTTCTGAAGGAAAAGACCCCTGAGCACCCGAGGGCGGAAGTCTGACTTCTAGTTCATATGAAGATGACATTCACACACTAGCTTGCACAACCCCTTTTTACAGGGGGACTGCTTCACACACCTCACAGATAGCACACAGTGTTACCAAGACTCGAAGCCGGGAAGCCCGAATCACGGAGAAGACGTGCTACTCCTAGGCCAGGACGCCGGATTTGATTCCAATATTTTTCTTTTATTAAAAACTTCTTGAAACTTCTCTAAATCTACTGTGGTTTCTTCAATGTACAGTACATTTCAATTTCACGTACAGACTAGAAAAGAAGTGTCTGAACAACGGACTGCAGGAAAAAAAATGCTGCGATATACTTTTTACATGGGAATTCAAAAAAGCTTCATCTTGTGCTGGCAGCAGCCGAAGTTAAAGAATCGTCTTGCAAGTAATCCCTGTAAGTATTGAAAATGATAACTCGAATTCATAGTTGTATCTGTAGCTAAAAGACAACTTATTTTCAAGAAAAAATATTGATAACTTAAGGCAATTTCTGTTTGTTTTTGTTAGAATAGCCTAATGATTCAGGATCAAGATGATCCTGTGCATGTACATGCTTCAAAAACAGTGGTACTAAAAGTTCAACGATTAAATAACCGGAAAAGTAACGTGAATGAACGTGAATACATGATTTAAAAAATAAACAATAATGTAGATTTGGTTATATTTTCCATTTTAGAAAAATGCAATTTAAGATAGGATTTTATAACTAAATGAATTATCTATTGCGTATCTAAATCTAAGAAATATTCCAAAGGCTCATTCTAGAGGTTATGCCACTTTCATACTAATTTATTTTCAGTCATTTTTATTTCATATTTCTATAATAAAGGTGTTGAAAAAAATATTGTCAATTCATGACAGGCTTGACAATATTTAAATATTCTAAATATAAAGCATGTGCCAATTATCACTTTAATTTACTTGAAGAAGACAACAGGAGTGTAATAAGTATTAACAAAGAGAATAGAATATAACATTGAATATTATAAAAAAAATTGATTTGTGGTATGCTTGTTTGACCTGCTACAATTCACATGCCACGTTATTTTATTTTTTCGAGCACGTTACCAATATTCAACAAGAAAAGATAAGAATCATGTCATACATGAATGTTAATGAAGGTGACTCAGTCATTTTCATGAATGCACACTTTGAAAAGTCTACAGAATCGAGCTTGTGGTCCACTCATAAAAAAAATTCAGTGTGTTGTGACTTATGGCACTTTACAAGAACGCTGATATTATCTGTCAGCGATTTAAGCCGAGTGAGTGTCTCTTGTTTTTTCAGTTTTTTTTTTTCGGGGCAAGGCGGACCGCTTCGGCAACTCAAGCCCCTAATTCGGCTTCACAACCCCTTTTTAAAGGGGGGGGGGGGAGCACATTCATACACCTCACAGATAGAACACAAAAGAACAACCATGCCCGAACCGGGACGCCCAGATCACAGGGAAGACGCGTTACCCTTATGCCAGGACGTCAGCAAAGGTCAAAGTAACATTATATACATATATATGATATTTTAAACTATTAATTTAAACCAAATTAATTTCCAAAACTTTATCTTAATTTAACCCATAGTAAAATAGTCTCTTATTTCCTGATCTCATTCCACTTTTAAATTAACTGAAACTGTGTAAAAATTACTGCGCAATCAGTTCTACGTTCGAGTGAAAGTGACATTTCCGTTGCCCTTCTCAAAGGTCAACACGTGTATTGCATTGACACGTGGCAGGAAATCCCATGCTATATAAGACTAGTGATCATTTGTTTCGCTCTCTTCCTTACTTCTGCTTTTGTGTCGCGCTGCGCCTTCTTGTAAATAAATCATGCCTGCCTCCAGAGAGAGAATAAAACGAAAGTAAAGATACAAAGTCTCTTCACTGCTTGCTAAACCTGCTGCTTCAAGCAAAAATGCTTACATATTATTTGTTCGACAGGATAGCTTCCTGTGAAAAAATTTTTAAAGAATTAATCCCCGGGATGAGAGGCAATTTTATGTTACGGTACGGCTCCTTGATTCGCCGTTACTCTGAAGACGGTTCCGTGCTGGCTCGGCCGTTTGCTTGCCGACTCTGCCGGGTTACCTCCAGTGGCACAGCGTCTTCAGATCCGACCACGTCGCTGAAATTCTACGAATGAGGATGCTTGCGTTTTTGTTACCGCATCATCGCTACTCCTGCCGCATTAACCTGTGACCTCATCTGACACTCCGGCTCAATACCCTGGTGTTTTTGTGCTCGTCATCATGAAGAAGTTCTAACCTTGCCATGATTCATCAAAAAGTTATTAGCGTTAAAAAAAGTCTCCATCAATTGACTCAACGGAAAAAATTCAAAATTTATATTCTGTACTTTTGATTTGATTTTAAATTGCATTTTTCTATTATAATATAATTGCAAATAATTTTTTTATATTATTATTCAAAATATCATGAATTTTAATTTAAAATATTGAGTTTTTAAAAATTTTTCGAATCTATTATTTAAAAATTACGCATACAGACCTTGTGAACGAGAAAAGTAACATAACAAGATTCTTATATACTTAATAATTAATGGCACGTGATGATTAGACTAAGGTAGTAAATAACTCAGGGGAAATTGTTACATCCCTGGCAGTTATTAAGCTACCCTCTATTATCACTGTGTCCAAATACTTGTTTTTTACAAGATACAAATGCTTTTTTTTTTTTCTTCTTTTCTTTCAAATATTTTATCATATGAGTATTTTGAGTCTTGTGTTTGTTACATTCATTCACAAGTGTTTTGTTTGAAATCTTTGAATCTTGCATTTCTTACTTTTAGTTCTACGTTTTTCATGTGATATTTTTGAATTTTACAATTATTATTATCATTTCCAAGTGATTTATTTAAAATACATTAATCTTACATTTCCAAAAATTTTATATGAAACCATTTAATTTTACAAGTATTATTTACATTTCCAAGATTTTCATTAGATATTTTTGAATCTTATATTTATGGTTTCAATTCAAAGTGTTTAATATGAAATATTTCAATTTTGCAAGTATTAATTTCATATCCAAGTTTTCTACCTAAAATTTTGAATCTTGTGTTTTTATTTACACAAGATTGTACATTTATTTAAAATCATTACTATACTGATATTTCATTTGGGTGAAACCGTAGCAATATTGATATTATATTTAATAACTTAATATGTCATTTCTAATTTAATAATTTTGTTGAGTCAGACTTCCTAGCATTTAAGCAAATATATCATAGACTGTCTTCATTAAATTAACTTCATCTGTTGAGTTACTACAGAAAAATAGTTAAAATAACTTTGTGTATAATATCATTTAAATTTTAATATTTTGTTATTACTGTTGATTATTAAGATTTTTATTTAATATTTTCAGAAATTTGTCTTTTTATGCTTCTAATATAAAATGATGATTGGGATTGATGTCTTAATGTGAAGGTAAGGGAAACTGAAGTGTCACTTTCAATATACTTTTAAATTAAACCTACTCAGATACCACTGTAAGGTATGGCTGTGTGTCAAAGGGCCCTGATATACTTCCACGTCTTGCGAAAATTGTAAGTTAGGGGGAAGGGGGAATTGTAATGATATTTTAAACTCTTAATTTAATTTTCAAAACTTTATCTTAATTTAGCCCATAGTAAAATATTCTCTTATTTCCTGATCTTATTCCAATTTTAATTCAATTGAAGCTGTGTAAAAATTACTGTGCAATCAGTTCTACGTATCGAGTGAAAGTAATTCTTCCGTTGCCTTTCTCAAAGGTCAACACGTGTATTGCATTGACACTTGGCCGGAAATCCCATGTTATATAAGATCATTTGTTTTACGCTCTTTCTTACTTCTGCTTTTGTGTCGCACAACGCCTTCTTGTAAATAAACCATGCCTGCCGCCCGAGGGAGAAAAAAACGAAATTAAAGATACAAATCTCACTGCTTGTTAAACCTGCTGTTTCAAACAAAAATGCTCATATATATATATACATAATTGTATGCAAATCACATTAAAATTTTTAAAACCAACCGAGTCTAAAAAATGAGCACAGCAAATTGAGAACAACAGTTTCTGAATTAAAAATAGTAGTAAAAACTTTATTTTGAAAGTGAACATTTTACTAAAGTTACTTTTAGTCAACTAGTTTAGATGAATTTAGATTTAGTTTACTTTTTAGTCAAATCCCAATATTACGACCACTACGCAGGTTGATATAAATACAGTTGTGACCAATCACAAATAAGACTGGAGAACTTGTTTATCGGAAGGAATATAAAGTTAGCTTCAGAGTATGTATCTGCATAGCAATAAATGCCATAATGGGCAGGTCAAAAGATTTAATGGACATTGAAAGAGATATCATCATCGGGTATAGATCACGAGGTAGCAGCATTTCTGAAACTGCTGCTTTCATGAAATGTTCGTGTAAAATTGTAATGAATGCCTACAATAACTGGAAGAATCAAGAGGGTGTGCTTGCTGTCTGGGCATGCACACTGTGGAACACTATGAGCTATCAATGGCAGGGATGAGTGACGCTTGAGCAATTAATGACAGAGTGAAATCCACTTAAAAAAACATTTCTCTTGAAACTTTCACTGATTATCAAATATTTATCATTTGTAATGAAGGATCAATTATATAGATATGATTAATCTATTAAAGAATGATAAAACAATCACCTGTTTCTCATTTGCCCCCTCTCTTCAATCTTATTTAAAATTTATTGCTGAACACTTATTCAACCTATGTGCCCCATACCAATTTTTTTAAATCACAATTATGCAACTGAAAACATTATGAGTTAAGAGGTACAATTCCTCAAAAATTTATCCAGGCATTTCTTATTACTCAACAGCTAAATTCAAGAGAAGTAAGTCTTCCAACTTCAAAATATGTCCTCTTTCAAAAAAAGCAATCTGAATCCACACAAATCCCCATCATATTATATTATATATATATATATTAATTCTAATTTCAATTTAATTAATTTCCAAGATTTTATCTTAATTTGGTCCATAATAACTTTATTCTAAAATATTCTCTTATTTCTTGATCCGATTCCACTTTCTCTACTTAATTAATTCAAGAGAAGCTTTATAAAATTGCTGAATTGGCTAAACGCCGATACTTTCACACGCTCGGCATGAAGGGGTAAAAAACTGTCCAGTAAGCACATTCTTTTTAAAAGAACCCTGTGTTTCCTTTACATATGATTGGCATGCGTTAGAAATCCCTATCAGAATCTTAATAATGTATTAGCACTATAAAATATTATTTTCCCTATCCATATCTCATGTTATATAAGACGAGGAATAATTTATTTCTCTTTTCTTCCCCACTTCTGTTTTTGCAACGCGCTGTGGTGGACGCACAATGTCCGCGTCTTTGCTTGTAAATAATAATGCTTTCCCGATGGATTAAAAAGAACTTAAAAATGTAAAAAGTCTCTTCACTGTCTGCAAACTGCATTCTGCTTCACAACAAATAGTGTTTATATATATAACATTATTTTATGTGAAGCAGGATGCAGTTTTGAAGACAGTGAAAAGACTGTTTAGATTTTTATATTCTTTTTAATCCATCGGGAAAGCATAATTATTTACAAGAAGGCGCGGACACGGCATGTCCGCCACAGCGCGTTGCAAAAGCAGAAGTGGGGAAGATAAGAGAAATAAATCCCTCGTCTTATACAACCTGAGATTTTGATAGGGAAAATATTTCTTCACATTGCTAATATATTAATAAGATTCTGATGGGGATTTTTGACGCATGTCAATCACAAGTAAGGGAAACACGGGATCTTTTAAAATTAATATATATATATATATAAGTAACCAATCTAAAGTAAGAAATAGTTTGAAAACGAAACTAAAACGAAAACAAAACAGTTTCGAAATCGCAACTAAAAATTATTTCCTATTCAAACTAAAACCAAAAATGGAACAGGTAAAAACTTCATAGCATTTAGAGAGCGCAAATGCAGCTACTTCTAAAACACAGATGAACTGTTACTGAAATATAAAAATCAAGTTAATAGGAAAAACAAATAAACCAAATATAAAAATATAACAAAATATAAAAAAAGAATCCGGCCTGAAGACTTTTTCCAAGGGTCACCCTCAGGCAGGGATTCAAAATAAGGGATTTTTTCTGTTAAGGAAATTCAGACAATTAAGTCTAATAATGATTCCTCGTGACCCGAAAATCCCCTGAAATTAGGCCCAAGAGATATACCATTTTAACAGAAAGGAAAATACAAAACAACAAATTAGAAGAAAAACCACTAATAAGTAAAAATACAATAACAAAAAAAACCAAAATACCATAAAATAACACTAAAGAAAAAACGAAAAGGCAAGGGCATACCATCAGCAGCCAAGGAAATTTTAAGCTATCTATTGAGATTCCCGCTTATTAAAAACACAAAGCTAACGGTAATTTGGGTAAAAATTGTAAGCTCCCAGCGCCCCCTATTGAGTGATATAATATGCAAGGAAAGTTCTATTTTTTATTTAAGCCAAAGGATTAATCCCAAACCATACCTTGTTTAATTAAAAAATTGACATTACAGTAATTTTTAGGAAATTCATTTTTAATTAAATTATTAATGAGGTTGTTTGATGCTTCAATATAGGAATTTTTATTATTGCAAACCCTTTTGGTCCTGTTAACTTGTGAGAAAATTAGATTTTTGAAAATTTTAGCGTTTAGATTGGAATGGTAGTTAGATAGTTTTGTTATTTTAAAGCTGAATTCATCCCTTTTATCGTATATACCAACTATTGTTTTATCATTATCAATTTCGATTTTTAAATCCAGAAAGGTAGCCTCAAGTTGATTTTTATTCGTTTCTGTTAGAATTAAACCTTTTGGATAACAGTTAGTTACAATATTAGTATTGTCGAAGTTAAACAAAAGTAGGTCATCAATATATCTCCATCCGTTTATTAAATTATATTTAATTACTTTTTTCTCATAGTAATGTAGAAAAATATTAGCCAAAGCACTTGAGAAAGTTGTTACCATTGGAATGCCCTTAACTTGTTTATAAAAATTAATACCATTAAAAACGTAACTTTCAGTAATATTAAAATTACATAACTCAAGCCAGTTATTTTTAGGAATGATATTTTCGTTTAAATATTCGTCATAGATAAAACTGCAGACTTTTATTAATTTTTCATGAGGTAGATTAGTGTATAAATTTTCGAAATCAAAAGTATTAAGTTTATTAATGTTGTTATCTTTAAGAAAATCCAGAATTTCTTTGTAACTAGAAATAATAAAGTTGTCTTCATCTTTTATTTTGTCCAGGATAATTTTTAAGTATTTAAAGAAATGTTTACCCGTATAGTAATTATAACTGCCAGTGCTACAGGTCACGAATCTGAATTTTAATGGATTTTTATGAAATTTAACTGTTGGGAATAAATAAGGATAGTTAAGACAGCAAGTCTTAGTTTTTTTTTTTTTTTTTTTTTTTGCGAAAGCTAGCATTCTTTTATCTAATTCCTTTTTCCCGGGGTTCTTTAACATATAAGTTGCGTTAGAGTTATATTCATTAATTAAAAGGTTTTTATAATAATATTTACAAATTAAACAGAAATTATTTGCTGATTTATCTATTACTGTAATAACAAATTTTTCTTTTAAATTTTTTATTTCGTTTTTCAATGTTTTACTAAAATAAATCCCACGTTCTTTAGATCTATCAAAATCAATATTCATTTTTATTTTTATTTCCTTTAAAATTCTCACTTTCCGTTCTCCGAAACCTTCCGCAGGCCAATGGTATTTTCTAGATAATTTAACATCCAAATGATTACCAATAGAAATCAGGATTTTGTCATGGTTTATTTTTTCTCTTCATCTAAATTTTGTTCCTCTTCCCATTAAATCTCTTAAAGAGTTGGATTCAATAATTTTTAAATTACCTGTAATAATGTGACCTTTATCAACATCTATAAAATCTTTATAGTTTTCTTTGTTACAGTAACAATCTGTAATATTTATTTTATCTAAATTTTTTCCATAGTAATTATAATTACAAATTTTTTTTCTTTAAAGTTGAAGTGTAATTAAACGCTATTGTTATATTTTTATTTGGTTTATTTGTTTTTCCTATTAACTTGATTTTTATACTTTAGTATATATATATATATATATAAGCCGCTTTCAGATGATGAGGATGACACCCGTAAATCAAATTTTAAGAGTGTTT
>JAPMOR010042918.1:480560-526736 GCA_026543865.1 Argiope aurantia
AAAAAATTGCTGGTGTTTTTTCATGCTTCCTTAAGGAGCAATGAAAACTGAGTAAATAAGAATTTGAATTGCATGCTTTTATTTGCCTATTTAATTACAATTAAATAAATAAATAATAGTCAAAAAGTATTTTAGAAGCATGTTCTGAAAATTATCATGATTCTGAACCTGTGGGGCACGCCCCCCTAGGGGGGCGCGAGCACACTAGAGGGGGGAGCGAGAATATCCAAGAGAAAATATTATTTAAAAAAATTGATTAAGAAAAGAAAGCACACATACACATAGAAAGCAAAAAACATTTTGACATATTTAATAACTTATTAAAGTAAAACAACTTACTAAATCAAAACATACTGAATTAAAAACAAATTTAATAATTATTAGTGAGTTCCTTAGGCCTGTCTCGCAGAGCAAAGTTTTTCGGAGGACAGCTTAATATTAGAAATAGCCACTCTCAGTTCTGTTTATATATTTAGCCGAGATCTATATTTTGTCCTCAAAGAAACTACAGCAGAAAATCCAGTTTCACAAAGGTAGGATGTTGAAAATGGTAATAAAATGAGAAATGCCCTTGTTTTTTAGTGCAGAAAAATCCTCCTCTACTCCTGCCCAAAATTCAAATAGCGATTTATTACTAAATTGCCTTTTAGTTCCGCCACTTGTCGTGAAGTCTATGAATTTTTCTTCCTCATCAATTGAAAGTCCTTCGGGAGTCTTATGAAAGGGATCCCTAACCCACTCGCAACTTGCTATCAGTTTGTCGTCAGCAAGAAAATACTTTTTAAAATTCTTTGTCAGCCTGGCGAAATGATTTTCAATGGTTACAAAAACAACTTTTACATGTTCGTCTTCAGCCTTGCAAATTTTAGTACAATCATTCACATTTGCAAACATTGTTAGGTTTATTATTATTATTATTTATTTATTATTATTATTTTGCTTTAAATTTCTGCTCCACAATTCCAATTTTCTACAAAAAACATCAACTTTATCACTCGTATCCATCATATATGTATTTGCTCCTTGGAGTTGAAGATTCAAGTTATTTAATTTCTCGAATATGTCGACCAAATAGCTCAATTTTATCACAAATAAACCAAAGCGAAAATTCTCGGCCTCCGGTCTGTTTTCTTCTTTTAGGAAAAGGGTGATTTCTCTTATTTCAAAAACACGTTGTTAAAATTTCCCACGTGATGACCATCTTGCCTCGCTATAAAATAGTAACGCTGAATGTACTGAACCCATGTCTTGACAAACTGCGGAAAAGATTCTCGATTTCAGGGGTCTCTTTTTTATATAATTTACTACGGTTACAACCATAGTTAACACAATATTCAGACCAGGACTCATTTCTTTCGAAGCCAAAGCTTCTGTGTGGATCATGCAATTTGTCCAGACGCACAGAGGCGATTTTTGTTTTACAAATGCTTGTATGCCTAAGAATATATATGTACTAAGATCTAGAATGTAATATAACCATATATTTTTTTCAAGAAATCTCTGTGTAATTAAATCTTAAGAGTCCCATTAAAAATAGTCTCAAATATAAACAATCTTGATGGTCAAAGATTCAAATCAAATCAAAGAAATCAAAATCTAAATAAAAAACATTATTTTAGCAAATAACTTATTAAATTTTTAACAATGAGAGAAAAAATTAGGGTTAGTATTTAAATAACAGAAAATTAGGATGCTAAAGAATTTCTATGAACTAATTAATGCTTAACTGGCTTTAATCAAATGTAGAATTATTTATTATAAATTCTGTTGAAATCAAATTAGAAAAACTGTGCCTGCCCCCCAATCAAATTTATGCCGCCCTCCTGTCGGGAAACTTCCGCCGCTGTCTTTATCCTCTTGCTTTTGCATTTACCTCAAAAATAAAAATGGTTGTTTCCCATTTAATTTTAGAGACTTTTTTTATTCCTAGTAGTTGGAATTCTTCCTAAAGAATGTGAAAGTCCCGTTGTTCTGTAAGTGTTTGGTAATTACTACATATCAAAATATATTTAACAGAAATGTATAAAATTTCTCACAAAAATAATTTAGACCTGGTTCCTTCAATCAGCATCAAAATTTTCTATTCAAAAAGTTTTTATTTATAAATTTAATAATTAATAAAAAATATATTTTTAAAAATATTTTTTTCTATTTTTTTATCTTTTTTATTGAGTATTTTAATACAAAATAAGATTTACTGTTAAAAATTCATTATATTTATATATTTTTTTAAAAAATGGAACTCTCATTACTGTCAGAAATTGAAAATTTCCATTTTTTTTATAACTCAAAAACTATTTATTCAAAATTAAAAATGTTATACATATTGGATCTATTTTAAACAGAGAGTTTAGATACATATTCTAAATTGATTGATGCTATTTTAAAAATTGAGTTTATTTAAATCTAAATATGAAGATGACTCCTTAGAGAAGAAAAAAAATCTCATAAATATCTATAAAAAACATGTTTCTACAACAGACATCTACAGCTTTATTATGCAATAACTTGCTTCAGAATAACAAGCAATATCTAGATACTTTTTTGATAGTCAGTACATAATGAAATTGTGTTAAAAGATTAATTGTTTTAATGTAGGGATTCCAAAACTATTGATCATGAAACCATTTTTACAATGTTATGAAAGATGTATATCTTTCCACTATTTACAACACTATTATATGGACTTAAAATCTTCAATAAGCCACATGATTGCAACACCACAAAATAATCAGCGCAATATGAAAACAAATTATTTTTATTGAATGTTTCAAAATAAAGAGACTGAACAAATGCCTTTTCACAACACAGATACCACGTAAAAAAAACTAGCATTTTGCATACAATGCATTTATTGCATTGCCTGTTGCCCCCATTTGCAGTTAAATCAAGTTTAAATTTCCACATAATACTTCAAACTCTGCTAAGAACAAAAAAAAATTCTTTTCCATAAAGAACATTCAATTCAATTTGTGTATACATGAATTTCAAAGTGGTTCCTTATTGTTTGTGTAACTGGCTTGTTATAATTTGTGAAAACAATCAAATTTAATAATTAATGGTTTTTTTTATTATTTTTCTTTTTTGCCTAAAAAATTTCTGTTGAAAAGAACATGAATTGCTTAGCGCTAAAAAAATTCAACCTGCCTAAAATGAATTGAACATTACTTATTCAGTTTCTAAAAAATAGTCAATATCAATTAAGTTATTAAAAAGTGGGTTGTAACATTTTAAGTGTTTGGAAACTATCTAAATGTATTAATATTACCTGAATATAAGAAATTTATTATTCTAACCAAATTTCCTACACTTGTTTATTTTTTACCAAAATTAGAAAACAATGCTATTCCAACCACCTTAAAGACAAAAGATTTAACAATTTTTTTTATAAATATAAAAATTATATGCTTTACAAAAAAAGTATGAAGCTAAAATTTTCCTCTCTTTGAAAAGTTTTAATCACCAATAAAGCAAATTATATTATACTAATAAAACACTATTTTACGACTGTATGATATTTAGTAGTAAATATTTCATTTAAAAACTTTCTTCTAATTATACCTCGTGTCATTTTGTATCAAAAAAATTATTCGACACACATGATCTTGGATTTAGAATACATTTTATATACTTATTCTTTTCATAAATTTGAGTAACTACATGTTTTTGTTCGTTTATTTTGCTTAATTTGATCTTGAATGGTTTAGGTTTTACAGTGGGAAAAATTGAAAATTTTTTCTCACTTGAAAATTTTTCCCACTACAACTTGAAATCTTGAAAAATTTTCCCACTGCAAAACCAAAGAGAGTTTGTTTTTTTTTAATTTTAAAATTATTGTTTCTTTTTGTTACCACTATACTAGAAAGGCTTAAAACTTTTTGTTTTTCAGTTTTATTTTTCTGAAACACTGTCTCCAACAAAATGATAAAAATTTAATACATTTCATTCAAATTATTTGAAATTCTTTCTGTTATCTCTTAAATATTAATATAATAAAATTTAGGATGAATTTGTAAAAAAATTTTAATAAAAAAAGTAAAAATATCCAAAATTTTAAAAAATGTACAAATTTTTGATGATTTTTTTAAATTAATAAATATATCAAAAATTGGATCCTCAAGTTTACTAAGTTAATTAGGAAGATTCATCAAAAATATCTGGTGAGTAATTATGGAAAACCGAATCGTAAGAAGCATTTTTCAAAAAAGTTATTTTTAATTAAGTTCCAAAAAATTTGAAAGTTTCAAATTTTTTGAACTTGAAAAATATTTTTTTTTTAAATCTTGGCTTCTGCACTGTTTATATCTAACAATGCAAAATAAAGCAAATTTTATCTAAATTAAAGAAAGGAGATTTTAATGGTCTTCTAAAGAAAGGAAATAAGTTGATTTATAAAGAATATATTTCTATAAACAGATGAAGAAAATAAATGAAATGAAAATAATATAGAAGAAAGCACATGCATAAAAAAGATATGTTGATCATATTAACCTAATTCAAGAATCAGCAAAGTGTGGCTGCTATTTTAATATGCGAGACAGATATCAAAATAAAATATTAACTTAAGTAAAAAAAATCTAAAAATATTTCATGACAGTTTTTTTTATATACTTTATACAACATAACATTCTTATGTGATTTCCACTGAAACTCTCTGCCAATGAGAAAATTCATTTTGCGATAGACTCAGTTATTACATCTACAACTTGATTCATGAAATATTATATAGTTGGGAGGGAGTAAAAAAAACACTCACTATTTAGAAGTGAATTAATTGAATTCAATGCAATTATTACAGATTGAACAGAATTTCCTGTTTATTTAATATGCTCCAAAAAATGTCTAATCACAAAACAAAAAATTCAAATATTAAAAGGCACATTGAAAATAAACCTGAAGCACTTGGAAAAAATTATTCAGAAAGAAACAGAAGAGTAGTAAATCTCACTGTAAAATCAACTTAAGTTGTCACATTTTCAAAATGTATCAAATTAAATATTTATACAACTGTAAATTTGGTTATATTTCAAGGAATAATGAAGTAGAAAAAAGCAATTTATGAATAAGAATTTTGTAAATATTACATTACAATTTTCAACAATAAAATACTTTTCAAAAAATTTTAAAAATAAAACCAAAATAATTGTTAAAATAAAAGGCATATCATTGCCTGCCAAAACTATACGATAGAACAGTAAAGGCAGGTGGAATATGCAACTAGTCAACAGGTTATAAATTTAAAAATCTTTGGATTTTCTATCTCCTGTAATGCAGACTTGCAGTGTGAAAGAAAATTCACAAATTGTATCCATAACTATATAATTTTGAAGGATTTCAGGAGAAGCCAACTGATAATCATCATTTAGAAGTTTCAGATAGAATCTGCTATTATCAATTTTTTTTTTTTTGGAAAGTAAAAATATTTAAATAAATATAATAGTTTCACAATCATGCCCTTAGACCTTTTTTCATCTCTCAAATGCTGAAAATCAACTCTTTGAGACAAAAATAACACTTTCCTTTGATAATTATGTAAGGAAGAACTGTAGATATTCAAAGAGCGGCGGGAAAAAAAAATTTTGATAAAATTTAATTGTTAAAATAGGAAGTATTATTTCAAAGAGTAACCACTTAAAAGTAACATTTACTTAAATCCTCATTAATCCTAAACAAATAATCAATAGTATTTTCATGCTCTTACTTTGGATTCATAAAGCACTTTGGCTTTGGTAGGATCTGGCTCGTAGCACAAAACCTTTTCCCCAGCAGCAAATTTAAACTTTACTCCTCTTGTGGCAACTCCCATTATTATCACTTTTTAAATATCAAAAGAAATGCAATGTGAAATTAATTGACAATAATTTTATAATCTACTCTATTTACTATTTCCAATATACATCTAACGAAGAGAATAATGTTATTGACAGAATCTCCACGATTCCTTACAAGATTTAAGTTGTGCGTCGTTCTTTCTGGATCGGACTGCTGTTTCGATACGATAAAAGAAACGATAGGTTCCGGAACCGACTTATGTGACCGGCCCACAAAGCTGCGGTACCGAAACGTGGTGAATAAAGAGATGAAAGAACCTTTGAAGAAAAAGAGATGAGTCGCACGTATTTTTGTTGCTATAGTGATGACGAAAAGGGAATAAGTATCATGCCTTATAAGTATCAACAAAAATTAACAATAATTTTTAGAATAATTCATTATTTCAACACTAAACTTAAAATATCATTTGAATTATTTAACCATTTCAAGTGCGCCAGAATTGCATGTATGATGCTCAAGCACACATATAAGAGTTTGAAATAACGATATTTGATCTACATATTACCAATGAAATGTCGATATGTATTGTGGATCACATATGCAATGATAATTGATAATGTCAATATAATTTTCAGAACAGTAGCAAAATTTGGATATAGCTCGAATAATCTTTTTTAAAATATGATCGTTTCACAAAATAATGAAGAGAAATGACAATAACAAATATTATAAAGTGAATATAAGTGGTCAAGTTTATGGCTAAGAATGTTTTGTGTTACCACTGGACCTGTACAACACAAAGGAGTTTTTGCTAAAATTGCTGAAGGTAGATAATTTTCCACTAAGTCTACTTTAAAAGAAATGTCAAATGGTGAAGCTATTTAATCGCTTCGCTATTAACCTCGCATCTATTTACTCTATTTAAAAACGCCAGGCTCGGTATTTTGGTTTGATTGTATACTGTTTTGCAAAAGAAGAGAAAGTGAACAATCTACACGGTTTATAGGTGGCAATAATATTTGGAGAAAGCTGGCAACTGTAATTTAAGATCATGTGCGTTTTATTTATCACTTTAATTCATTTATTTCTTAGAAATAATTACTAAAGCGACTAAGATTATGTTCTACTATATATAAAACAAATCAAATTAATATAAATAAGGAAACGGAAGGACTTAAATTTCTACTTCACAGAATTGTAGATGTGATTCTATTTTTGGTATGTGATAATTTTAACTTGGAGAAAGCCATGAAATAGCAAAAATGCCTAATAATGGATTTTTTTTATTTAATCGAATTATTAAGTGAATAAGACTTTGTGTTAATAGATTATATAAATATAATAAAAAATTCGAAAAACAGAATTGTGCATTATTTAGCACATCTCAAAAACAAGTTATTCCTGCGTTAGGAAATGAAGTCTTCAACAAAATCGAAGACGATATAAAAACAGCTACGTACTAAAGTATCCAAATGGATTGACTCCAGATATTTTCCATCAAAAATAAACTTCAGTCATTATTAGGTATGTAAATTTTGAAAAGATTAATTACAAATAAGTCATTTATAAGGTTTATTGAAGTAACTGACGTTAATGGAGGACTAGCAAAAATTCTATTGAAAAGATTAAGTGATTTAGATATTATGAACTGTAGAAGACAGACATACGACAACGATAGTAACATGAAAGGGAAATATAAAGGTGCACAATATAGAATAATTGCTCTAAACCCTCATGCAATTTGTGCGCCTTGCCAATCACATTCTTTTAATTTATTAATTTGTGGCGCCGCTTCCAGCAGTTTATACTGTAAAAAAATATTCTGGATATTGCAACTTTTATATTGTTTATTTTCTGCACTACAAAGAGACGGGAAATACTACAAAAGCATTTAAATATGACTCTTAAACCATTATGTGATATTCTTTGGAAAGCCAAAGCAGAATATACACAATTTGAATAAATTTGCAATATCCTAGAAGAATTTTTAATGCAAACAATTATCGCTGTATAACGACAATACAGCGGGTAGCTATTTACCTTATGTTTAATAGTATAGTTTGCAATATTATCCAAAATTAACACACTGGTGTGCAAAACTTAAGCAACAGGTATGTTTTTTGCCATAACTTCACGAGAAATCATCTGAGAGACATGAAATTCAGAAATGAGATACAGCATTTTGTTCTGAAAGAATGACGAAAGCATAGTTGCGCAGAAATGAATACAATGCATACAGCATGGAATCAAACAAAAAAGGGCTTTATTGAACTCATAGTATCGTTACACATGATTGTCTGTCCAAGAGGAAGAACAGCAAGCAGATGTTCCTTAGTATGGGATATGCCCTCCCCTTACTGCAATGGTTACTTCGCACCGTCTCCCCATACTCAGCACCAGATTGTCCAACAGTTCTTGAGGTAAGAGTGCCCATTCCTCAATCAGCATCTGTTTAAATTGTCGGGTGTTCCCAGGATGATGTAATCGTGCCGCAAGGCGTCTCTCCAAAGCGTCCCACACATGTTCTATCGGATTAAATCAGGGAAGCACGCCGGCCAATCCATTCGAGTGATATCTTCACTTTCCAGGAGCTCCTCAACAGCATGAGTCCTGTGTGGTCGTGCATTGTCATCCATAAAAACGAAGTCTGATCCAATGGCACCTCGGAACAGACGCGCATGGGGAAGGATCACCTCCTGACAATAGCGATCTCCAGTTACAGAACCTCTGTCGAAAACGTGGAGCTCAGTCAGCCCGTTCATCATAATGCCTCCCCAGACGATAACTCCAGGATCACCAAAACGGTCTCTTTCCGTGATGTTACTGGGATGAAACCGTGTCCCGACCTCTCTCCAAATCAACTGGCGTTAGGAATCGCTTGTGGCACTAAAACTACTCTCATCTGTAAAGAGGACACGACTCCATTGATGAGATGTCCAGTTTCTGTGCTTCCTGCACCACTCCAAACGGTGCCGCCGGTGGGAAACTGTCAAAGGGATGCAGCGTTCAGGACGGCGGGCGAATAGGCCACCTTTGTGAAGGCGTCTGGACACAGTAAAACGCGACACTTGTCGCCCCGTTGCTGCACACAGTTGCTGAGCAATGGCGCTTGCTGACTGGTTTCGGGTTCTTTTCGCCTGCAGGACGATATGTCGGTCATCCGCTGCAGTTGTTTTCCTGGGGCGGCCACCACCAACCTTTCTCACAATTGTACCTGTGGTTTGGAAGGCTTTCCAAGCGCGCGAAACGACACTTTTGTTGATTCCGAACTCTTCAGCTACACTGGTCACACTACGCCCCTCCTCCAGCTTTCCGATCATTCTTCCACGTGTCAAATCGTCCAGGTGATTTCTGCTAGCCATATTTCCCGAATTAACTCACGTGCACTTGCAGCGAATGTCTTTAATTGCATCTCCGTCCTTCCTTTTATTGTAGTGTTGAGCTGCGCGCGCCTTCCGCACGTGTTTTGCGTACGTTCACGTCGCCTGTGACGTTTTGTTCCTGATATTTGCATACGCATGACCTTTCTCTTGAATTACGTGTTCATTGTACTGATCGAAAGAACTCCTTTTCTGCAATTTCATGGCTATCTGCTTAACATTTGCATTGTTGCTTAAGTTTTGCACACCAGTGTACTATCGATAAACTCTTTCAAGCAAAAACAATTATTCTTGATTGACTGTTAATTTAATCAATAAAACTAAACTGAAATCCAAAATTTAGGAACTAAAGTTAATACGTTTTTTGACAAAGCAAAAGTGATAGCACGTAATTTAAATATTTCAGAATATTTTCCTGAAAAACGAATTCGAAAAATGAAAATATTGTATTCCTAAATAGCAGAAGATGAGGTTATAGAAATCAGGTAAGTTCGATGTTATCTTTTAACACTGTTATTGATATTGTTATTTTACAAGTAGAAGATAGATCCAAAAGTATTACAAATTAATCATTGATAAAAAAAAGCTTTAGAAAAACTTGAATTAGAAATACCAAAGACTTCGTAAAGTTTTAAACAAAGATATAATGAAAACGTAATCCCAGAAAGTGGTTTGTTACAGCGTTTATTTCAAATAAAAGAGATGCAAATAACGCACAAGACATATTGTAATACATGCTTAGTAATAATTATAACGAGTTATTTCTAAATAATAAACTGTGTTAAAACTTTTTTTTGTGTTGCCAACTACCAAAGCAAATGGCGAGCGTTCGTTCAGAAAATTAAAGACATCGTCCTCGGTTAAGAATGCTTGTTCAACATTTTCAAAACGCTTAAATGCACTTGTCATACTAAGCATTGAAAAGGAAATTGCAAAGAGTTATAATATTTCTGTAGAAATTAATAGCAAAACCAAAATTACTCATTTTATAAACATGCAATAGTATTATACGTTCGTGTTTGTAATTATTTTACTTTACAAAAAAAAAAAATAGAGCCCTAAATAGTTTTTTGCACCCATTTATAGAGAAGGACGACTTTGCCCGTAAATTTTATCAAGGATTGGATGGTAATTATTAAATATGAATTGGAAGTTGGAATTTTTTGACGATGAAAATTCTTTTTCTTATAATATTTGATTACGAGACAGAAAAAAATGCTAAAATTTTATTGATATTTCAAAGATGAAACATCTTTCAAAATTGTTCGTGTCATTTTACTTTCATCTTCAGAAGTTATTTTTCCTGTCATTTAGAAAGTCAAAATTAGGCAGATTCCTTCATTAAGGTTAATTCAGGCATGTTAAAAAAAGTAAGAATCTTTCTTGCATTATTTAGCTGATGAAGACATGCTGCTTCTTTTTTGTGAGACCAAACATTTCGTTTTTGAATCATAAGAATTTTATTTCCATTTATTTCTCCAAAGGACTTAAAATATTTTCTTGTATTAGAATAATTTTCCTTTTCATTTTAGACTTTTCTAGTAACTTTAAAGATTAAAATCAATGTAATTTTATAAACATCATAAAATCAAACAAATTTTATTCATGCATTAAGAACTTTCAACGAAGGATTCATTTTAATACTCTGCATGGAGACCGCTTATCAGGCAGGAGACGAAAATTTCCTTCTCTGTGTGGAATACGATAACAAAACCAGATGCAATGTCGAATAAAATGCATTTCATTTATATGCCGTAAATATTTTATAAATTGAAAGCTTATAATTGGATTTAATTTAAGACTGTTTATGCATTGCGAAATAGTGTTTGAAAAAAGTTAAACAATTTGTAAGAATAGCATTTTGGGTAATAAAACGCTTGTTCAGGAATTTTACATGAATGTCAAATCGAACAAAAAGAAATACAATATGAAAGTGGCTATATTTCTGGAGTAATTTACTCGCTGCCAACAGAATATAAAAATTTTAAAAAAAGGCTTTCGGCCAATTAAGAGTTAATAAAAGCATTGATTGTTACAAAATTTGCAGATCATTATAATAGCCAATAATTTAATAATTATAATAAGAATTTTTATTACAGATAAATATATTAAATAAGTATTGCATTTTTAATTTAGAATTATTTTCATTAAAGATGCAAATGTATTCCCTTTAGAACTATGTTACTTCAGTAAGCCTGTTTTCATAAAAGTGGTCAAGCCCATACGAACGTGATTCATATTGTTATTTTTGTACATCATTTTCTTTTCACGTAGGATTTTTTAAGATGCTTTTAGTTTTTACAATCAGAGCAGATTTATCCAATACACTTATCGGGCTGTAACTGTACTGGAATAAGGAAGAGGAACATAAACGTTCTTCTTGTCTGGGGATGCTATAAAGATAAAATATTAGAAAGTTGTGCTATTTTTTAAAGTAAATATGATCAAAGGTATTAAAAGCAATATATGCTTCGTGTGCATTTGCATTTGCTAAGTCTCAAATGACTACTGGAAACAAACAAAAAAATTAGTTAAGTACCTGAACTGCTTACACATTTTATGAATAGCCGAGTACTGAAAACAGATCTAACGAATACATCTAAAAACTTACTGTACTGATTCTATATTGATTATGAAGGAGAAAAATTTATTTAATAATATTTTTTAATGTTTTGAAAGTAAAAATATGTTTAGAACTTGTAACTAAACAGACATTACCCTTGTAATATTACATAAAATGTGCATAAATTTAAAAAATATTCCCTCAGATGCAATAACTTGCCATACAACATATGAGGAAAGATATATTACATTTAGAATCTCATCCCCAGTTTCCAATAGCATTACTCTTTACATTACTCTTAATTTGTACACCATTGCAAAGACTTCAGAACTTTGCCAAGATAACAACTTTTTTTAGAATTTTTATTCGAAATCTTTTTTTATAAAAACCAAAAGGGAGTCAAATAGGAAAAATATGTATATGCATCTAACTATAAACACAAACATAACGAGAAACAAACAAACTATAAACGCAAACACGAAAGGAAAGATAGTCAGCCAAGACAATGAAAGGGAAGACATCTTAAATTCGTTTACTATACTACGAAGCTGAACAAAAAGCACACTTATTAATATAAGTTTGTGTGTTAATAAAAATTATCGCTAGTTTCATTTATTTATCTTCTTTAATTCTGTACTGAATGCAATGAAAATTTGAAACAATTGGAAATTTAATGTCCAGCATATCCATAGATCTCGGATAAATATTCAAACTTTTACACCGGAAATTACATTATTTAAGCAAAATATACAATATAATATTTATGATTTGATATTTGTGATTTCCTTAATGCAGTTAAGAAAATTTTAATTTCCGAATCTATAATTCAGCAACTAAAAAAAAAAATATGAAAAACTGATCTATCTTTTTAATATTTTTTTACATCTGCTCATTAACCGCAGGAGCAGTGAGTTACTGAGTTACACATCACCAAGATCTATGCTGTTCATTTATTTTTTGTATCTAATCCTCCTCTAGAATGCGAGATGCTTGTTATGTATGTCTTGATTTACTGCCTCTACAATTACGAGAATTCGACCGTAACTGTGAATATTTATATAGTTTTCAAGGCTTCCACTTTCCACTTGAAGGGGTATAGATTTCAGCCCGCTATTTTGAAACCCAATAGCCTATGGTAATTTATAACTCCTCACAGTGACCTTTGGAATAAGTTTCTGTCTTATTGCTAATATCTTCCCGAAACATACCCAAAATATAATTTGTGCTCTTGTGAAATTGGAAGTTTTTAATAAATAATATACGAAAATAAAAGATGCTCCTGAAAGAAACAGTGGCATAATTATTTCAAAACCCAAGTCTAATTTTTAACAGAATAGTATTGCTTTAAACTCAGATATTTTTTAAAATTAAATTTCGTGCAATATATTAAATGTTCCATAATCTTTTGTCCTGTTTCTTTTCATTTTTTGAGCACCTTCAAATGCAATGCCTCCTCCTCTCATTCTTATTAAAGAGTCATACAAAATATATTCAGTAATATCTTTAGTTAGTTCAAAATCTTAATTACAATATTGTATCTTTTTAAGTAAATAACATATTCTATAAATTCTTTCATGTGGTATTGAAACCATTTTTAATAAATTTCCATTAAGAACATTTTATGAAACATTACTTGAAAATCCTGGCATTTAAATTTATGAATTCTTTTTTATTTCATTGCACATTAAAAAATTTCGTTTATTTTATATGCGAACTTTAATTTCAGAATTTAATTAATTTATACAAATTTGAATTCCTTTCCCAAATACTTCATATTTCGAAAAATATTATCATGTTCTAAGAAAATAAAACCCATCTGTAAGTTTACTTTAAATGAGGAAAATTTTAATTTAAATCTAGGTTAAAAATTATTTGTACAAAATCAGGTTCTTTTTTACTATCTTAAAGTAATCTAAATTATCATGACTAGTTGTAAAAATTTATGTACATTGATAAAACGCATTTCAATTAATGTCCGATTATGACGCTACAAACATTTTAGACATTACTAAATTAACCCTTAACTGGGGACGTGCGGTCTGTGAGACCGCTAGCGATGGATTTTCGATCACCCCTATTCTATTTTTAGCTCAATTGAATAGATGGACCCTGTAGCTTCCTGTTTTGTGACATTCAATACACGTGCACTTTTTCTACAGATTTCAGCAGATGCTTTTTAAAATAATTCAGTTATTTCTTCGAGCGCGGTCTCTAAGACCGCATCTCCCTGTTAGTTTCCCAGTGATAAAGAAGACTTAGAAGATGGCGCTAAAACTTGCGACCCAATATATCATCCAGTTTATTGCTCCTATTATGAAGCAGTGCTCCAGACACTTTTAAATGAGGCAGAAAGTGATTTTAGTGATAAGGATAATTGTACAGAAGAGTTTTTCGAAGAAAGTTCGCATTGAACTAATTTTGATATGTATGTTCAAATATAATCATTTTTTCTAGTGATAATGTATTTTGAAAAATTTATAAAATATATTAATATACCAAGATATATATATATACAGAATTTATAGGTTGATTTTTATACTAGTTCTTAACATGTGTGTTTAAAATGCCCTAGAAAACCGTGCTTTGAAAGTCACACAAGCCGATAAAAAAAAGACCAATTTTACCCATTGTCATTTTTAAAATTTTTCATATAATTGTTGAATTTTGCATTATATTGTCTTCTATATACCTTCATATACTGTAAAAATAAATATGATTTAAAAAGTAAAAAGTAATATGCTTTTTCAAGAATATTATTTATTGTAACATGTAATTTGAGAAGAAAATGTATGTTCCAACGCATTTACTTTTTTCAATGATAATATATTTTGAAAAATTTCTAAAACATATCTATATATCTAGAAAAATATCTGCAAAATATATTAACAGTTTTTCATACTAATGCATTCATTAGAAAATTTAATTTGAGTGTAAATGAAATGCGGTCTCGTAGACCGCACCTCCCCAGTTAAGGGTTAAGCCTTCTAAGACCCCTTAATAATTTAAATCTCGGTAGTTCCTTTACCAATTTCTAATTTTCCTACATTATTATAGATTATTATTATTTATGGGAGCAGTTTCAAGCAAAATATGTTAGCAAGAAATTTTTGAGCACAATCTAAATGCTATTTAATTAAGGAATCGGGTATTTTTTAAAAATATAAAGCAATGTGCTTTTTAAAAGATTTTAAACTTAATATAAAAATTAACTTAATATAAAAATTATGAAAGATAATTAATTAAAATTATTAGAAAATTTCAGCCTTTAATCTGCCCTTTATTTGAAGTTGAATCAGTTCGAATGCATGAAATGAAATGAGAGTATAAAATTAATATACTCATAATATATTGCAAAAGAATATATCAGAATTTCGTAGTAAAAAAAAATACCCTGCCTGAATAGAAGAATTTCGCACCAGAACCTGCGTTAAATTATTAACTGCACAAAATATTACGAACGTACCAAATTATATTAAAAATTATGCTATATATAAAATATTACAAAATATAATTCAAAATGTATTATTTACATTGAGCCAAAGTTACAGAAATCACTGGTTTCGACATTGTCAAAAGCTTTTATTTTTAAAGGTAATTCATAGTGAAATATACAGAGAGAGAATACACTGATGGAAAAAAAAATCGCAACTCGTAGAAAAAATTATTGTAGAGTAAGGGAATTTCGGCAATACATTTGTCTAAGGAACATATTTATTTGATTAAAGTTTCAAGATCATGTGCTAATGTTAGAACGAGAAGAATCATTTCAAATGTGAGATGCTGATATATTATAACTGCCAGAATTTCGAATGCAAACATACATGCATTCTGTCGTACAGGTGCCGGATGTCAGTTTGTGGGATGGAGTTCCATGTCTGTTGTACTTGATCAATTAGTACATGGACGGCTAACGCTGCTTATAAATAATGCTGGTGCTGTCTTCCAGTGATGTACCATGAGTACTCGATTGGAGAAAGATCGTGATCTAGCAGGCCAAGGTAAAATGTTGACACTCTGTAGAGCATGTTGAGTTACAACAGCTTTACGAGGAGGAGCGTTTTCCTTTTGAAAAACACCCCCATTGAATGCTGTTCATGAAGGGCAACATAACTGGTTGAATTTCCATACTGACGTACAAATTAGCATTCAGGATACATGGGATAACCATGAACCTGCTATCAGACGAAATTGTTTCCCTGACCATGATACCAGGTGTAGGTCTAGTGCACGTAGGCTGCAGACAGATTGTATGTGCCCACCTGTCCTCCTTCTACCCAACGCACATACACCAAATTCGTCATCAGCGACGCTATCACCACAAATAAATCACACACATTTAAAATACTGAATCACTATTCAAAAGATGCATAACTTTCTCCGGCTCGACGGCGCATGTTTTGGCCCATGATAGCTCATTTTTTAGATAACACAATCACGTATAAATCAAAAACAAAATCGTGGACTGTATCATTTGATTTTATTTTCAACATTCACAGGAATACACAAAAGGGTTATATCATTTGGCCACTTGTTTACGCTACAAATTAGTAGGTGGTGCGTTCTGCTAACTTATTGGCGCCAACAACATATTGTGGATATCTTATTTATTTGTTACCTTGTCAATTGTATTGGCAAAAGTAATGCAAGTTATAAACTGAATGAACGATATTTGAATCAGATGTCTGAAAATCTGTGAACTTAATGTCTTCGACATCCATTGTAGTCAGTCTATCAGAAATGTTTTGCAAAATAAAGCATCTTATTGTCCTACCACCCTGTCAATTACTTAGAAATTATACTTTCAAAAAGAAAACGCTTTGGAATCGACGCCAACCATGCAACCTTCCAATTCATCGATTATTGAATGGAAGAAGCGTGAGAAAAATCTTCCTACAATGAAGCTTATTTGTCAAGGTGAACTGCCCTTCTTTTACTCTGAGATACTGAAATTCTTCCAAACCCCTCTTCCTTCTCTACCTTCTTGCTGACAAACCGCAATTGCAACCAAGAATGCAGAATACTCACCCCCCCCCTTACCTGTGGTTCTCAAATGAAAATAGTAGCTAGATGTTATGACTCAATGCAAACTCTCCTTTCGTTTTAAATATATTTATTTTCAAAACACAACACAGAGATAATGAGGCTATTTACAGTAGGGAAAGTTATTCTGCATAGAATACGAAATAATATTGATGAAAACTTATATAAATACTATTAAAAAGCGTAAGTTAACGTAATCACATCATAAGCCAATTTTTATTTTTATTTTTTCCATAACCTAAACTATAAAGAAGTTGCCAGATTCGAAGTTGGAATAAGCTAAGAGTAGAATTAAAGAAACAGGAAATACAAAACTTAATGGTGAGTGGCAACACTGGATTCACACAGTCGTTCGAGAACGAATGACATTTTCAGAATATGCCGACTTGAATCAGTTCGTTTACTTAGATGATCCGTTCGTTCATGAACTACTTATCTCTATTGTCAGAATTTCTTTTTCATGCGGAATGACAAAAAGTAAATATATTCTTTTATTAACTAAATTATTATTTCTTTTCTATATTAATTTTTATTTTCTATATCTATTATATTCTTTTATTAACTATCTATTAATTCTTCCATTTTAAACAAGGATTAAAGAGTCTCGCTGCCATCTCAAGTAACAGAATTACCGTAAAAAGATCAAAATTATTCATGCAACTCCTTTCTTTGTCCATCAATTTTCGGGAGAAAAAAAAAGAGAAGGGAGAGGAAGGAAGAAAATTGATCAGAGCATTATATTCGTATCTCCATCAATACCCTCCACTCTCAATGAGCATCCAGAAAGATGTCAAAATAAATGCATATTTTCCATTCGTATCTCCAACAATATCCTCCACTTAACTCTCAACGAGCATCCAACACAATGACAAAATAACTGCATATTTTCCATCATTATTCCCTACGACTGAACGAAAACGAGTTGGATCTTTCAACTGAACAAGTTTTCCTGTCACTACTTTCTACTAATTTCTGAGGTTTCATAAAAAAGTGAATATATTTTTCAATAATTAATCTTCGAATTTCGCATGCTAATAGCCTCTTCCATAAATGTTTACCTCTGGCAAGCAATTAATGTATAAATGACTTTTTTGATAATTAAAAGTGACAGACATTTCAAAATTTATATGTATTTGTAATTCTTTTGTCATTTTTTGCTTTCAAGAACATTTTAAATTTTTCATAAAAAAATTGTGAATTTTTCATTAAATAGACATTTAAATATATTTTAACTTAAAAAGAATGTTGTAAAAGATAAAATAAAATTAAGTTCTATTTGAAGTAATTTCAGTTTCATATGAACATTGCTGTTATTAGTACTTGAATAGCATAAATCGCAATTGATCGCGTGACCGTGACCATGTTCATTGGGGCAGATAGAAAATGGCTGTCTGTATAGCTTAGGGATTGTTGTTATTGTACCTTTAAAAATTAACCTAAGCATTTTTTTAACTTATTAGGTTTTTTTTTTACTCTTCACGAAACATTTTAGATATTAAAATTTTATTTTAATCTTAAAACTTCTAATGTTCCTCCTTATATGCCTGTGCATATGAAAATTTCGAAATTTTTTGAATGTGTTGGTATTCCTGGGTAAAAAGTTGTCCTCTTGTCATTTCTTTTTAGTTTTTATTTTTATTCTTTTGAATGTATTAGATTATCATCTTTGCAGATAGTTATTTGTATAAATCATCTGAACGAGCAACATAGAAATTCGTTTCCACTAAAAAAAAAAAGGAAATTAAAATCGCCGCAATGAACTTGCCACACGAACCCCCAGCTGAAGACAGCATAAAAGTCGTCTGTCGTTTTCGGCCTTTAAACGATGCTGAAGAAAAGGCTGGAAGTAAATTCATTGCTAAATTTCCACCTGGTACAGAGGAATGTCTTTCCTTTACGGTAAGTGAAAATTTAAATTCTTTTTAGCAGCAAAATCCGTGGGTGTTATCATTGCCACATCATATATGTAATGACAATAAATGTTGAATTTCGCTACCAACTTTTAGACGCAAATACTCAGTGACTTTATTTAGCCCTTACAAGAATAAGGCAACTATTCTGATCATATATGGGGTATTTTAAAGTATAAAATGTAAGCATTCTTATTGCTCACAAATTTATGAAAATTTTAAGAAGTAATGTCTCTATATTTAATAAAGCCTTTGAAAAGTATTTAACTAATACTAGTAAAATCAGGTTTAGAGAAAAATTATTTGTCATGAATTAATTACGATTTAGTACTTTACATGAAGGAACTGGGATGACAGCCTTTGCTGCTAAAAATCCCTTAACCCCCTCATTCAATCAAACATGAAGGAATGACAGCCTTTTCTGCTAAAACTCCCAATTTCTCCATTTAAATAATAATGATTCTACTTTGTATAGCAATTATTGGAATAATTCATTTTGTATGATTTGTATCATCATTATTTTGACCTCTTGTTTTTATCTGTAACATTTGCTTTTTACATGACTTAAACTAGTGACATTTCATATCATAATTATTGAAGTTTTGTAACTATGTGCTAGGTAGTAATTCATTTCTTTATTATCTAAATTTTGATATTACAACTATACATAATTTAATACTTCGTAAATTAAAAAAAAATTAACTAGTTTTACCTTTATGTTATTCTAGTTTTGTGTCATGTTTTAACAATGGTTATAATTTGCTTATTTCCTTACTACTATATATGTGTATCTATTGCAGATTTTTTTCTTCATATTTATTTGCAGTAAAATGTAATATGTATTATTTTTATTTAGTTTTACTTCATAAATAATTTTCTTTGAGGGGAAAATGTTTAAAAATGGGAATGCCTTTATTTTATTCTGGTATTTCCTCTGAAGATTGAAAGCTCTAAAAAGACAAATGTGTCAGATTATCAATGATTTTAAATAGCATGCTTAAAAATAACTAAATTAGTGTTAAAATTCATGTACCAAAATAAGTTTGAGATGTTTCAGTCTTTATAAACAAGCCACTCCTGCCTTGTAGCTAGGTATTGTGAAAATCTTTGAATATTTTCTTCTACATTGTATTTCATTTAGTAATTTAAAAATTTTTGCTTTGCTGTTATTGCAAAAAAATCACTCGGATGTACACATTTTCTATATCCAAGATATGTAGTACCAAATTGGTAGCTGTAGGTCAAATGATCCGGCTAATAGAGTGCCGACACACATACCCTGACACACCTTTGTTATTAATCTAGATTTCCATTTTGCATTTAACTGTAGCATTGTCTTCTTTTTAACTTTTGGATATTTTTCTGTTATTTATTTAAACTAGAAATTCTCGAATCATTTTTATCTCGGATATTTAATCCCAATGGGTTAAAAAATTGATTTTTATTTTATTTTGGAATTGTTAGCCCTTTACTTACCATTTCAAAAATAAGATGTATTTAGATAATTTTTTATTATTTGTATGCATTACTATTTTTATTGTTAAAAAATTTGATCTCAACATTTATTTAGATTAATTAGAATTCAATTAATGCATGGCATTATCCCATTTTCAGTTTTTTGACAGTTTTGTTAAGTTTTATAATAATTGCCATCTAGGAAAGTTTTAGCCTTTTAAAGTTGCAAATAAAATTTTTCAGATTGTTAAATAGAAGGATTTAATGCAGTAGAAAATTTGCATTTTTCTATTCCGGCTTTGTGAAATCTTATTCATTGTTGCTTCTATGAAAGTAAAATTCAACTCATTTACTGGCTCATCAAATATCTCCTATCATGATATATAGGAGTTTAGTGGGAAGTTGCCAGAGGAAAAATACTTAGTAAAGATTGAAATTTAGAATTTTTTTTTTTTTTGAAATACTAAACTGATGCTGTTTTATTATCGGTTCTACTGACTAAACTTGTCAAATCCTTGTGACAATTTCCTGATAGAATAGTACCAGCATTTAAGCTTATTGATGATTTGGGGCTTCAATGGAATAGTAGGGTAAGGAGATACACCATAAGCTACTTATTCAATTGCTTAAATTTAAATATCGTCAAAACAATATTAGTTCTTAGAATATACATTTGATTTTTAATTTTGAAATCGTAGGTATTGACCGCTGTCTTCATATTGAGAATTCCTTTAATAACTCCAGATTTTTTATTCCAGCAATTGCAGTGATTGATCAATAATAGCTAATTATGATCATTTGAACAAATTGGGAATAAAATTTAAATGTCATTGATATGAATTTGAAATCGGAGTATTTGGCATTAGGTAGTAAATTTCCTGTTCTGTTGTCAATTTCGACATTAAATTGATTGAGAAAGGAGAACAGAAAATGTATCATGGATAGTTGTAGATCAATTCCCACGTTGACTTTCTTGTAAAATTTTTTTACTGAAGAAAAGCCTGGAAAAATGTTTGCATTGTGAGACTTTGATTTTTGTTTTTAATTTTTATAAATTTAATCTTTTAAGTAAATGAATTTTAACCCTACTCCTTTGAAAACATAAATGGATCAACTTAATGCTAAGCAGTTTTTCTTTATGAAACTAAATGTCCTGCAAGTAAAATATAAGCCACTTTTAAGAGGATTGAGCTTCTTAAGGTAAATTTAAAATAATTTGTAAATAATTGTAATAATTTTTAAAATAATTGTAACAAATAATTTTAACTAATCTGCCCTTTAAGTTATGCATTTAATTTTCTTTAAATTGAAAAGAGATTTTTTTAATAAATATTTTATATCACTGTATTGTTTTCTTTAGAAGATAAATAAATATGCATGCTACTCTAATTTAATTATATTAGTGTTTATTACCTTTTTTTTTCTTCTCAATATTAGAAATTGCTGGTTAAATTTAAAGTTTTTTTTTAAAAAAATTGCCTTTTATAGGTGAACATGGATGCTGTGCTCTCCCCTCTTTTCCAGAAACACCTGTTATTAATATTGAAATATGATTATTTATTTGTTGCATTAAATTGTATCTGTCCCACCTGCAAATAATATTTTTATGCATGTTTTTTGCTTATAAAGATGAAATTTTGTAATCTATTTTTCACTCATTTCTGAATGTGATAAAATTTTAAATTTTTGTTCAAATTGTGTTTTTTTAATGACTGCACAGTTTTTAAATATTTTTGGTACTTTATCAGTTAACAATTATATTTAAATGTTTTGACTGATGATAAATTTAATAAGATTTTAATTTCACACAAGTGGATGACCTGGTATTGAGCCTATGAAAAAATTCATTTCAAGGCTCCATAATATTTATAACAAATTCTAAATTAATGACTAACAAATAAAAAAAAAATAGTGAAGTTAGGGGGTGGGAGTAAGGAACTGCTTTCGGTGCATTAAGTAAATTTATTATCTGGATTCTCCTAATCTATTTCATCTGCAAATTGAAGTTAATGATATTACTTATTATGATGTTGAAATAAATAAATGGTTATTTAATATTGATAGAAATTTGAAAATATTTATTTTTATATTTATTTGCAGGGTAAACTTTATATGTTTGATAAAATATTTAAACCTAATGCTACACAAGAAAAAGTATATAGTGAAGCAGCAAAGGCTATAGTTAAAGGTAAGATTAATTTTATATTTATTGAAAATTTAATTCTTTCATAAATGGCTCAATTATTTCAGGTTTTAGTCTCCTGAATGTATAAATTTTCAGAGAAATGAAAAAGGACTTATAAAGAGTATTATATGTGAAAACTTTTTCTCTTCGGAAGAGTAACTGATGCTGCTATTTGAATTTTTTTACAAGTTCTATGGGTGTCTAGATAAATTTTTCAACAAAAGGCTATGAATGTTTCTGCAGGTAAAATTCCTAGAACTCTGACATTATCTAAACTTACTTAATAAGGAAAAAAGCAAAAAAAAAAAAAAAAGAGGAAGAAGGAATCTCAATCTTATTAAGTACTTTATCAATTCGTATGGGAAGATTAAATATAATGACTGAAACAAAATTTTTAACAAGAATGTAAATAATTTTTATTCAAAATCAAAGCAGAAAAAGATTAAAAAAACGTGACTTGCACAGTTTAGGTCGAAACAAGGATTACCTGATTAAATGATTAAATTGCTGATGCAGGAAAAATGCAAGAGATACAATTATAAATGTTATAATCACATTACATAATCAAATTATTTCTTTCTTTTGCTATAAATAAAAGAGCACTTGTCAAAAATAAATTTAATTTGAATCAATGGAGTGTTAAATGAGTGGACATGATTTTTATCAATCTGAAGGAAACAATATACTCTAATTACATAAATAGATTTGGCAATTTGCTTAGAATGAGAGGTTTGTATTCGTTTTGACTTGTTTGAATTGTGTACAACTTGTAACTATAGATTTTTGATTGGTGTAATATCTTTTTTTTATTACTTATATAATATATAGTAACATATGTAGTAACATATCTAAAGATGCATCTGAAGCTAATAAATTAATATTTTCCAGATGTTCTCATGGGCTATAATGGAACAATATTTGCATATGGACAGACATCTAGTGGAAAAACACATACTATGGAGGTATGAATCTATGGAGAATTATATTTTAATCAGAATTAATCATATTAAAATCAGAAAAATAATTTCCAGCTTTCCAATTTTTTTTATATAATTGCATTGTGTGTTTGATAAATTTTTGAAAGTTTTATTTTTATGTTAAAATTTTTCTCTCTTATTATAAAATTTTATGCAATTTTAAGTAAAAGAAGCAATAGAGGAATATAATTTAAAGAATCCTGCTGGTTCCAACCAAATATCTTGCTTTTCCACATCATAGTTAAAATGTATTTAATTTATTCTTTCCCAGTTTTTTTAATTTATAGAAACTAATTTTATTTATAGAAGTTTCTGTAATTAAGTTAGACCCATTCTGTTCCTTTTTTAAAAAATTATTTCAGAAAAAATAAGTTTAAGTTTTCTAAGCCATAAAAAATTTTCAAACTGAATGATAAGAGAAACTCCTGAAAAAATCAGGAAATATTTCCTCAGAATTCCTATATTTTTGAATTCCAGAATTCCAATTATTTTTGAGATTGATTAATTTTCCTTGAATATTTCTACAAAAGTTTTATTATTTCGAGCATTTTCTGTTTAAATTTATTTTATTATTCACTGAATCTTATTAATAAAATTGTAATAATAAACATTTTAATTGAAATTTAAAAACAACAACACATACATTCATCTTAATATTATTAGTTAAAGATGTATGTTCATCAGTATATTGTTTAAAAGCATTATTTATTACTTATTATTGAATATTATTATCTAAATATTAAACAAATGAGAGAAGTTGGATTTTTTTTTAAAACTTTCTTTTATCCTAATATATTGCATAATTTATGGTGGAGTCAATTCTGCTTGTAATGATCACTGAATCCAAGTCAAAGTGATCATCACATCCGAATCATCAGTATAACTGAAATATCTTAAAAATAAAAGCAATTCTATTAAAATACAAATATGCTAGAATAATAAAAAAAAATTAAATTATATATCATGACATCATTCATATTTTTCTTTAAAAATTGATATAATGTATAAAGTTTAAAAGGAAAAAAAATTATGCATGTTTGTTTCAACTTTTTAAGAAGTTATTGAAAATAATATTTTTTTGAGTCATCATTTATTGGACAACCCTTTCATTAATATTGCCCTTTCATTAAAACCTTTTTCATCAACCCTTTCATTAAAATTTATCATGTTATTGGAATGATCTTAAAGTCCTCATTCTGATTTTATTATTGTCTACTTATACATCTGTTCTTCCTTCTCATTTTGAGAAATTGTTTCATTAGCATATGTTCCATATTGTCATTTTTCAGACTTTGCTTCTGTTTACACATCAAATTTTCATTCTTTCAGATTACTGATTCAGTAATACTCTTACATTTCACCAATTAATTAAACAGTCGAATTAATTAGGGAAGCCCCATTTCAGGAATTAAAAAAAAAATTTTCAACATACCCGCAGTTTCCTGCTAACTTAGCCTGGGAAGTTCATTGCATTCTTTCAGAAGATTGCTTCTTTTTTCCTTGCTCAACATGTAATGTTTGCTCGTTGTGAAATTGACAATGCTCTCTGGGTTTAGCTCATTGAATAGAAAGAGCTTGAACATTGCAGAGGTTGAAGGAAAGAATTGATTTAGTGTAGGTACTGATCGAAAGGAAAAAAAAAATGCCTTTGATGTTACTGCTGGTTCAGTACTGAGCATGGGAAAAATATTATGAATTTAAATTTGTTATCGGATTAAAAAAATTTCAATTGTATTAGATTAACATTTTTCTTCAACATTTTTATTACTCAATGTATTTTTAAAATTTCCTCTATATTAAACAAAATGATTGCAAGATTTAAAATAATAAAAAAATCCAATAAATGAATTTAAATCGTTGCATATTATAATATATTATAGGTAAATATTTCTATTGTAATGTTGACTTCCCTCCAAAAACGAATGTTATATTTTTCTTGCATGTTTTGATATATATTAAATCTATTACTGCACATGTATGTATGCACTCAAGCATACGCACAAAATCATTCAATTCCCCCTTTTTTTTAAATTATACTTTTCACTTTTTAAAAATTTATACTTTTTAAATTTATATATATATATTTCTTTTTGCATTAAAAATTATGATGAAAACCAATTTTTCATTGTTCGTTGTATTACACGAGTTGAGCATTTTGCCAACATGCAAGCATTTTGTTTTATCATTTATGATCTAAAAGTTAATGTAGATCGGTTGCTAATGAATATTTTTCAAAATTATTATTTTGATATAGTATTCTTGCTTGTTTAGAAGCCTATGCTGTTATTTTCATATGTTTTTCATTTTATGTTTGTAAAGGATTTTTTTCATCAGTAGATTTTTTTTTTATTATTGCTCAGTTTTAATTTTGATGTTGGTAAACTTTTTGAGTAAATAATACTCCACTAGAAAAATAAAAAAGATTATTTTATTTTAAAGCACTTGTTCAATGATTGCGTGTTTTTGTACTACATCTTAATGCAAACCAATCTGTGATTAACAGTTCTGAGATGATTGGTGGGCTAAAAGTATATCTAGATGGTTTCGCCTTTTACAATGTTGTGCATATTGATGAATATATTTTCAAAAAATGGATAATTGTTTACAAGAGTAATACTATTCTGAAATTTAATGTCCTTTTTTTTTTTCTGAGTATTAATTTTAGTTAGAAAAAATAGAACTATGTTACACACACTATTGTGGGCATACTGTTCAATAAATTGAGGAAAGAAAATGAAGTGTGATAGTTCTGAAAATTTTAAATGCATCTGAAAAAAATAGGGAAGTTTTCTGAAACACCTGGGAAAAATCAGGCAGCATCAAATAGCAGAAAAGATGGCCACACTAATTTTATAAAATATATATACATGTAAAAAAAAAGATTTAATTTATGATATTGTAAGATCATAATTTTTTGAATTAAATCGTGAATATATTATTTATGAAAAGGTGTTCTTTCATTATAATCAAGGGCCTAGTTTATCTCCTAGATTGGTTAAAAATGTCTTCAAACAATGGTGACTAAAATTATGCTGTCAAATTTTAAAAAAATTCACAAAGTATCTTTTGTATGTATTGTATTAAGAGTAAGCTGCTGAGAATAGTATAAATATTGTCATCCTTGTTAACATAAGTTTTTTAGCTGATTTTGTAAATATTTAATGCTTGACATTTTGACTGTTATCTATACCTAATGCTTTTCTTACATCAGGGTGTTTTAGGTGATCCTGTCCATCAGGGAATTATTCCTCGAATTGTTAATGATATTTTTAATCATATTTATTCCATGGATGAAAACATAGAGTTCCATATCAAAGTAAGTGAAGGAATCTTTTTGGCTCACTTCATACTATTTGATATTTAAAAAGAGAATTTGTGATTTTTTAAAAATATTATTAAATTTGAGTCCATTATCATCAACATTCAGCACTGAGATGGAACAAGACTTATCATTATAGTTTGGTTAAGGTTTTTTTTATGTTTTTGGCAGAGTTTTTTTGATGTTTGGTTAACTGAATTATACGAAGTAATTGTTCCTATAGCCTTTTGTCAGAAATATAGGATTTTTTATTGTATTTATAAATATTTTATTTATTTGCTTATGTATTTCATTTTCTTTTATATGTCCCAAATTGAGCATGAATACATTGATTGCTATTAATATAAAATGAAATAATGTATTTGATTTTTTAATATGAATAAAATATATTAAATTATAAAAAATCTTTTTATTAATGAATAATTAAGAAAATCTTTCAACTATGCTTGCTTTGCTTAGTATACTAAGAGCACTGTTTAATTTAATGCAACTATTGTTAAAATAAGAAACATATTTGGTTGATTTGCTACTGATGCTTTAATTAAAATTAATACAGGTTAACATTTATTAGGCTTGTAAAGGGTCTTTTTATAGATTTTTAAAAAAATGTTTTGAAGGCAAATGTTTAAATAAAGCTAACAAAGAAGTTATGGAAGCACAAAATAAATAAATAAATAACTAAAAAAAACTACCTTTGCCCTATTGAAATATCTGGGGTAATCTGAATAACCAGGCTCACTTGACAATAAATTGGACACTAAGATGAATGCAAAAAGATGGTCCTCATTACTCAGCAGACCCTACATTTTACTCCTGCAAAACAGTATGACTGCTTATTGGCATGGATTTAAATCAATCCCCACCAATGTGCGAGTCTGGGTGCCTGAGAACTTTTTTTATTTATATGGTAGTTTGTCATCTCCATATTTCAGCTCTCCACTAAGAGAGGAGGGAGGGAAAGAGAGACAAATAAGAATTTCAAGATGTTAATCGATACAGAATTAGTTTTATTGGTCCTAAAAGCCCTTTTTTATATAATGAAGGTAAATTTAACAGATAAATGGAATTTAGGAAATCACAAAAGTGTGAAAAGAGTATCTATATATAATTTTGAGTAACATGTATGTAACTAATCAGTAAGTTGTGGTGTCTGCTGATATTCTAAAATAATTGGTATAAATTTATAAAATTAATATAATTTATATGTTTTAAGCTATCTTTTAAAACTTACTTATGGCAGCATATTGAGATTAAAAGCAAATTATTTCCCCTTCTTCATGAAAGCTTTTCAAAATTTTATCATTTGCTAATTAAATTTATAGAGTTCCATAGGAGAAGTTTTGATATAGAGGTTGAAATAAAATATTAAATTATTTCAATTTTTGGTGTAAATGCTTTATTGTTTTCTATTTCATTTCACTCAAATGAATATTATCTAAAGAAATTGGAACTTATTTGCTTTAGACATTTTTGCTTTCCTCGTAACTATTTTAGCAAAATATTTCGTTTGTTTAATAATAATTCAATCAAATAATTTTAATTAGTTGTTGTATAATCTGAATAAGCAATTTCTTCTTTCCCAACAGGTATCCTATTTTGAAATTTATTTAGATAAAATCCGGGATCTCCTTGATGGTAAGGAATTATTTTTATTTGCGTATTATTTGTGTTCATACATTAATTATATTTTTCTCAAACACCAACTTAAAAAGTTTGAATTAGAATAAGTTTTGCATTTATAAAAATTTATTATTATATGAAATAAATTGCATTTAATAGGCTTAATTAATAAGACATAATCTATTCAGATAATAAAAAAAAAGAGCTGTAGGTAGGTAGGTGTTGATCCATGTATTAGTGCTGCTACAGGCCTATTGATCTAGAATTACCAAATTTGGTATAAATAAATGTTGAAAAAATGCACCTTAAATCCATTGTTTTGAGATTTTAATTAATTAGAAGCTAAACAAGAATTTGGCATTTATCAATCATAATTTCTAAAATTTTGTTGTTAGTTTAGAATTAGCAAGCATTTTGCCTCTTTTTATGAAGCATCCCCTAAGCATTTCCTCCTTTTTATTTTCATGATGCTCTTTTAATAATTATGCATTTTCTACTACATTTGGACACTTTTTAAAAAAGGATTTTTGATTGTAAATTTCATGGTTGCTACATAATTCAAACCTTTTTTTTATTGTTGTTTCATCGAATATATAAACATGTGACTTTCTTCCAATTAATGAAAGCTAAGGAAGAGAGATTCTGTTTGCATAATTTACCTTTCAAATATAAAAATAAAGTTCTCGTCTTTAAAAAACAATGTGTAATTAAAAGAAATTGCTCACAGTTGCAATTGTAATGCTATTGTGATATTATATAACTCTGTTAGAAATATTGTAAAATTGTCAATGCTGTTTATTATATACTTTAATGTATCACTGACAGTTTTAATTTACTGCTTACTCGTTGAGGCAGTAATGAACACCATGTATAAGAGATTTCATTGAAACTGTTGATTGCTCTGATTACTGACTTTTTTGGCTATTAAAACTTATTATGAAATTCATTTTTAAATTTCATCTTGTTATTTGATAATACCAAAAGGTATGAATTTAATTGAATCGTTTATTGCAATTGAAAAGTATATATACTATGAATTTAATGTAAAAATGAAACTTTAAAGAACATCCAATGAAGGCAATCTTTTTATCTTAATTTTAGCATTGGCAAAAGCACACAATTGAATGTTTTGATGGATAAGTTTGAATTTTATCAAAATATTAAAAGTATTGTTAACACATTATGTATAAAATTAAACAAAAGATATTAAAACTAAGGAATAGCATTGTATGGAAATGAAATTAATTTCATTAAAAAATAATTTTTGAGTTTTAAGATAACAAAAATCAATTTTCTGAGAATAGTGAGGGAGATATGAAAAATCGATTTCCATAAGTAAGTCATAGCAATTACCTATCTGGCAACAAGGAAGCCTGTTTTTGTGCTCAATAAAAATTCTGTTTGACAGCTATTTATATCCTTTCTTCTGACAGAATGGAGGTTTTGGTGCAAGCAAGCCTTTCACCTGGCAATTTTGATAATGTTTTGCATTCCATTAATTATTCAAATGACACAATCAGAATTATTCATGAAGTAATTTGCTCACATTTGATTTTTGCCATTCCATAATAAGTTTTAAGCTACTTTGACAACAAAATAGAAGATTTCAGAATTTTCAGAAATGGTGGCAATCAGACCAAAGGAGGCAAATTCTAATGCCCATTCTAGAATTTTTTATGGTCTGTCTCAGAAGCTATAAAAGGCCAGCAGATCAAGCCAGAGTCAATTAGATCAGTTGAACGAAGCAAAGCATTGAGTGGAGCTCAAACAATTAGCGAGTTGATGTTAGAGCTGTGTGCCAAATCTTGGAGTCAAATATTGAGGTAGCATTACATCGTATGCTGAGTAACCAGTCATATTGTCAGACTGTTCTGGGGATATTTTGATATACTTGCATTCGTATTATTCTGTGTTTCCCCCCACAAATATGTACATGTTATTAATGTTAGTATAATGAGCAGGATTTATGTAACTTCATATAAAACATACTCAAAATTCATTTACCTTTATATTTGCAATATTAAAAATGATTCTTCTGATTTGACTTTGGGTATTTTTAAAATGTTTGAATAATTAAGAGCGATTATTATATAAACTAAAGAAGAAAGCTATGTCAATATAATGTCATAGACTTTTCTCAGTATTCTATCAACTATTAACTGATGAATTTTAAAATTAAGAAAAACTAAAAAAAAGCAATCCTAATAATATTTTAAACAGTTTGATAGCCGAAGACTATCATTTTAAAGTAGTAAAAAACAAGTTTCAATTTAACTAAAATTTAGTGTTTCTTTCACTTTTGATTTCAATCATCTTATTATGTTAAATATTTTTCTTTTTGCAGTTTCTAAAACCAATTTGTCTGTTCATGAAGACAAAAACAGAGTACCTTATGTTAAGGTAGGTATGGTCTCTGTGTTTAATGTTTCTATATATTATATCCCTTTAGTATTTGTTGCATCTTATGTAAAATTCATTTTGTTAAAAAATGATATTTAACCCTTTTTTGGATACGCTATTTTATATTTTAAACTCAATGGTATTCCACATTTCATGCTTATTTTTCAGTTTACAAAATCTTATTCTAATTTTTATAATCATCTTGTAAAAATTAGAGCTGCTTATAAAATTAGAAAATTTATAATCAGATGCAGTATATTTTTTTTTTGTTACTCGAATTAGAGCAATTTTTCAAAATAAATAAGAAACAAAGAAAATAAAGTATCCTTAAATTTGATTTTATAAAAATTTTAGTTTCATCTTTGATTGTTTGAAATAATCACCAGCTTTGGTAATTTAAAAAAAAAAGCTTGTATAGCAGTAAAAGTTTTAAAGAATAAAATTGAAAGCATTAAAAAAGTTTGGAATATAATGTAAAAAAAAAAAATCTTACCTGGATTTGTAGTTTTCATTAAAAACATTTTGAAAATCCCTTTTGGATTTTGTATGACTGTGTTATAAACGTGAGTAAGCATCAAAGATGTAAATTTTATATTTTTTCCTTGGTGTTTTAACAAGGTTGATACACTTTTCAATGGAGAATATTCACTTCAGAACAAACATAGTTTTAAGCAGTTGAAATTGAATAGCAGGTATTCTGTTTTAAATTTTTATTTTTTTTTATTTTCTATCGACAGTGATTTAGCTGTCTTGCAAAGAAGGACTTGACTCCCCCCTCCAATTTTTAGTGACAATATACGAAAATTTGCTATTTATACTGTTATAGGGGGGGGGGAGACTAGGGAAAAAATCTGTTGTTCTTTTTTTTATTATTATTACAACATTCTTAAGATTATTTTGTCATTGTAGTTAACTCTGCATTTGATTATGTTAAAAAAAAAACGATATTTTCTGGCTTTTTTTGTATCTAAATTTGTAATGGCTTCAATTTTAGTCAAAAATTTTCATTTCTAGAAAAAATTATATTCTCCCAAGTCAAATAGATTTATATCAAATAATTATTATAGCATGCAATATAAAATAAACAAAATTTTTTTAAAAAGTTGCAAATTTAAATATGGCAGCTTATCAGATTACCATCACCAGCAGCAAGTATTCAGTAATCCTCACTTCTTAAAGGTCTATGAAGATAGCTAAATTAGCTAATGACAAACAGCGATTAATTTCGAGAATAAATACAAAATATTCCAAAATAAATAATAGATAGATTACCTGTGTCTAATAGAGGGTTAGAATATGAAGATGCACCAAAGAATGAAAATTTGAATTTGTTGTATATATAGGGTGCAACTGAGAGATTTGTGACAAGCCCAGAGGAAGTAATGGAAGTCATTGATGAGGGTAAAGCAAACCGTCACATTGCTGTAACAAGTAAGTTCTGATTTTGCCATTGTTTTATCTTTTTGAATGAGAGAAATTTTTGAATTTCAATATAGTCATTTATTCCTCAAGTTATATAAAGCAAGACTTGCATGAATCCATAGTTATGTAATAAATTTATAAATGCTGAAAACAGCTGAAGGAATCACAAATTCATGTACAATTTATGAGTTTAAAGACCATAACTTATGTGGATGAGGAGTCATATATCATTGAATTCTTAAATATTTAAATTTGTTGTTTAATTATCCCTAAAATAAAAACTCAAAATGGAAATAAATATTAAAAAAAGTCGAGACCTTTTATCCTAAGTTATGTCCCAGAATAATATAATCTAATAAGGCTATTCTGGGATTATTATATTATTCTTCAGAATAATATAACAGATGTGATATACAGAATATAAACAAGTGTCTAATCATAAACTATTCTTTTAAATAATCAACAGATAAACATATAGCATAAATAAGTAGACTTAATATGAAAAGCATCATAAGATTAAATGTTTAATGTATCTCATTGTTATATATATACATACTGATGCGTTTTTAATCAGCAAGTTTTCATAACACATTATGTAAATAACTTGCATCATAGTCAAATTGTATTCATTATTTTATCAATTCCAGAAGCCATTAATTTCTTTGTTATAAAATTTCTCTAGTCTAAAAATGTTTAGTTTTTGTTTTTAAATCTAAATTAAAATTTTTTTTTCTTCAACAGTCATGTTTCTGAATTTAAATTAGTGAGCCAATGTAATGGAATGTATGCTTTTATCACAAAAAATCTGATTATGTATTCTGATTTCTTGTTTTAAAAAAATTTGTTCAGAAATGTTAACTTGTGGACAGATATATAGAATTCAAAGGACTACAGCTATTAATATTTTTGTTCTTTAAAAGTTAATGAGTAGAAAGGCTTACAAATTCTGATGCGAGTAAAAAAAGTAATAAACAAAAGCCTTCCATATAAAAATTTTAATTTATTAGTTTTAAAGATACGAGTTGAAATTTTAAAATGCTTAGAATACTGTCATTTTTAATCTTTCCAAAATAGATTTATAATTTAAAAAAAAATGTATAATTTGAGAAAAATTGCTTAAATAAAACAAAAACAAAAATGATTTTTGAATATTCTTTTGATTAATAATTTTAAAATGTTTCATTGACTTCTTCTCAAAATGATAATTATGTAAAAAGCAGGGAAGATTTGAAGAATTTTTTCTTCAAATCTTCCCTGCTTTCAAACAGATTTAAATGTGCACACTTTCGAATTAAATTGTTTCTAGCTTATTGGATTTATGGATTGAAGAAAGTTCCGAGAAGTACTTGACCTATAAAATAGTAATGAAATACAATTTTTAAAATGTTAGTTAAAAGGAATACAAGTTAATACAGCTAAGATATGTAATTAAAAATGTGAATGAATAAAAGTATATGAAATATGAATGAATGAATGAAAAAATTAATAAATCTATGAATATATTAAATACTGCCATGTTTCACTACATTTTATCTTTAAAAATTAAATAGAAACATAAAGATTTGTTTACCCATTTGTAATTTTTTTTTCAAAAGAAGTACTTCCATATTAACTATCATTCCATTGTTAAATATCAGGATTAACTATATATCATTGATAAACATAGGTTGTTATTAACTGCAAAATCTTTAGTAATTAAATTCTGCTATGTGGTTTGTATGCAAGTACCTAAAAAAGCAATTAAATATGAAAACCATAAAAAAATGTCACGATCAATGTTAATATTCATTTAGTTGAAAACTTTGTCCTGAAAATTATATTATACATATAAATTTTCAAATGAATCCCATTATTATCATTATTCAATTACTCAAAAAATACTTCTGATTGTGTTCAATAAAGAATGGTCACAAATTTTTGAAAGTGATTAGCATGCATAGATTGATAAGCTAAAAATAAATTTTATGATTACAACATTATTGTTATGGCTTTGATAGCCTGCCAAATACTTTATTTCATTTTTACCAATACCAAAAAAAATTGGATACTATTGAAATTCTGTTTTCACCTTAAAAAATTGCCTACTGAAACTTATGTGATTTAACAGAAAATTTATTGAGTTAAATTTATTGACACCTTTAGTTTATAGCCCTGATTTAACTACATATTTTTTTTTCTTTTCACAAATTAACACACACACACACACACTTTGGGACTAAGTGTTTTTGGTTATCAAAGGCAGGTGTTAAAAGTTGCAGAGGCAATTTTGAAGGACCCGTCATCTTTCAAAGCTCTTTCAATGAATTCCAGTATTTGTTTGAAGATTGTAACGTATCAATGTAATATCAGGGTGGCCAGCCGACCAGGAATCTCCAGGGAATTCTGGGATATGGGACAAATCAGGGAAATTTATAAAAAAACTCGGAATGTTTTTTATAAATCGGTAATTTTTATCGAACATAATTTTCTTATATTTTTTCCCATAAGTAGAATGAAACATCATTGGCAACTAATGAAAATCAAACTTTTATTGATAGTCTAAAATAGATGGAAGCCCAGCTCCTGTTACTGTTATGATTTTCAGCTTTAATGAATTTTTTATTTAATATAATATGGAACTTAAAAAAAATTTTTTTTTAAAGAGAAGGCAGCATTTTTAAAATTTTGATGTATATGATGTTTGCCACAGAAATTTATAAAATTCATTCATACTATATTTTTTTGAAATCTATACCTCTGAATATTTTATGCAATAAAAAATAAGAAGAAAAAAATTGATAAGGATAAATTTTTATTGAGTCATTCAACTCAATGCATCCAGTCAGTGAGCCAAAAGTCAGAGCAATTTTGATTTCATTGAAGAATTTTTAAAAATTTGTGTTTGTAAATGAATTTTTTTATTAGTAAAATTATTGTTCAATTCTGTTGGTGTGTTGATAAACAGAATGATACGGGAGATCTTACTGAAAGGGAACAAATTATTTCATTTAAGCATTCCACCAATGTGCATATACTTTTGTACTGCATTTTTTTTTGTAAATAAATTTGATAAACTGTTCCGAGATATGACTGATTGGCTAAAAGTCAGTCTATATTGGCATGTATCTTCTAGCATTGGTTAATATATTTACAAAAAAAAGGGAAGAATTATACATAATTGAAGCTTATCTGAAATTCAATAAATGATATTTTTTCCCTAAGAATTAAATTTTATTTTTCATTGATTTTATTTAAAACTAACAGTTTTTCAAAATAAGTTATGAACATATTGTGAAATAATTAAAGAGAATAATATAAAGCTACATCGTTCTGAAGATATTAGAAACACCTGAAAAATATTATGGAAATTTCTTTAAAATCCTGGAAATGTCAGGGGAAAGTCAAAGAAATTCAGACAGCAGAAATGCTGGCCACCGTGAATTTAATTGTATTCAGAACTGTATTAAGTTGTAAACAGCTGGCAACAGCTTATAGTTTAGTGCAACTATGCTTGTATAAATTAATGTATATATTTTTCATGGAATAAAAGGTTTATTCTTATTGTTAACTGTTGTATTCAATTTGAACTGTAGCATTCAGTCATTTCAGAGAACAATACATGACGTCGGAAGATTTTGAGTCAGCTTAGCCTAACAGAGGTATTTCGTTACATCTTTTAAAACAAGGAATTAGTTTTGATCTCAATCTTTTGCGAGTCTAATGAAATGGATATTTTTAATCTGCCTGATAAATTAAGCTTTATAATTGGAAAAGTGTCTAGAGAATTGGAAAAGTGGTACCAGAAGTTTGAACATTTTATGGTTACGTAAAGCTAGATGCAATAAAATTGCTATATTGCTAAATTTGGTTTGTGATGAAGGATTTTTCCATATTTAACAAATTCAGTTTTGTTATTCATTTTTCAAACCTTTAAATTTGAAAGAATTGCAAGCAAAGAAAGCTTTTCTGAAAGTTGTGAGATAATTTCAAAAGTACCATATTCCTCACCAGAATAACGTTTTTGAGCGACACAGATTTTTTTCTTGTTCCCAACAAGATAGACAATCTTGACAGCATTGTACTTGGAATTCTTGATAAGACTTTAAAAGAGCATCTATTTCAAAAACTGCACTGTTAAAAAGGCAACATAATTTATTCGACTAGTAAAAATGTTAAAAGCTGACATGGATGTAGTGAAACAGGTGATGTACAATGCTTCTGCTTCCTTCAAATCCTTCATCACAAACCAAATTTAGCAATGTGGCAATTTTATTACATCTAGCTTTACATTTTGTTTTCTGCTGCAACCATAAAATGTTCAGACTTCTGGTACCACTTTTTCCAATTTTCTAGACACTTTTCCAGTGATGTACCAGCTAACTGCTTATTTTTCAAAGAGTGTTGCTTTTAATTGTAAAAAATGTAGAAGGAATTGCAGGATGATCTAATATCCAGCCTTTAATAAACTCTATAATATTTGCAATTGTCATTTTACTATAAAGAATCGTCTTACTATAATGTGACATTCTAATATAAATTTGTTTTGTATTGAAAAATGAATTATGTTCAAGATTTGCCAATGAAATTGGTTTTGATTGAATTAATTTATTCATACCTAGCCTGTGCATAAATCTCTATATCCTCTGATAATGAAGAATGTGAAAAATACTGGTGTGAAGATGTATGCATTATTAGTGATGATTTTATTAGTGTTAAGCTCAATACATGTTCAGAGACTAATATATTAGCCTTATCTTTATTTGAGAATATGCAATTGTATAAAATCTGCAATTTTTGTAAAACAAATATGATGTTGATATCTTATGGTAATTCTTAATTGAAACCCTAGAGTGAGATAAATTTTTTATGTTCAGTTGAAAAGTGCAAAAATGTGAAATTGCATTTTATTTTTGTGAATGTGGATTCTAAATAATTTTGGGCCTAAAGGCATGTGTAATTTTAAAATGGATTAAGTGAATAGACCATGTTACAGTGCCAGATAAAATCATGATTAAAATATGAAAAAAATTCTGCAGGGTTGGATGAATTTCCAGATTATTTAGTATTGAAAAAAAAAAAAATGTAAATCCTACTGTAGATCCTTTTTGAAAACCCTAAGCAATCCTAAAGCACTTATAAGAAATGTTAAATGATCTAGAATATAAAGTAGATGCATCAACTAATTAGGTAAACAGTTTGGTTATTGTAAAAAAAAAAAAAAAATAATAATGGTAAATTACACATATGCTTAGATCCAAGAAATAATAATAAAACTATTAAATGAGAATATTATTATATAATACCATATAGTAATGAAATTATTAGCCAGTTAGAGGGTAAAAAGTTTTCAATATTGGATTTAAAAGAGGATTTTTGGCGATTTTCTTTAATGAATTTTGTACCTTTAATTCTCTATTTGGTAGTATAAATTTAATAGTTTGCCATTTGGGTTTGCTTCTGTCTCGGAGGTTTTTCAGAAGCAAAACTAAAATTATTTGGAGATATTGAAGGAGTGCAAATTCATTTTTATAATTTAGTAATTGCTAGAACAACTAAAGAGGATTGTGACAGAAAATTACTGCAGGTATATAAAATAATGTAACAATGTAAGTTAAAGTAAATAATGTTGAATTTAACCCTGAAAAGTTTCAATTTTGAGTCATTGAGATTAAATATGTAGGGTTATTAATTTTTGTAGCAGGAATTTAGATAGATCAATCTCATATGATAGCAATAAATGAATTAGACAAGCCAATGCACAAATCAAATGTAGAAAGACTTCTGGGCATGGTGAATTTTTTAAAATCAAAATGAATTCTAATTGTATCAAAAATAACAGCTGCATTAAGAAAACTATTAAAAAGTAATATTGATTTTATTTAGGCATGGGAACAATATCAAGCCTTCAGAAATATTAAAAAAAACTGATAAATTCAGCCACTGTCTTAAAAGTTCTTAATGATGCAAAAGAAATAATTATATAGTATGATAATGCAAATGATAGATTCCCTATATGTTTGGCTTTCAGAAGTCTTATGGAATGCAAAAAAAATTATGTTCAAATTGAGTAGGTATTGTTGGAAATTATTTTTTTGCGTTTGAAAAAAAATCACAATTTTGTATATGGACACAAGGATTTTAATTATAAAATGGCTGATAAGTAAATTTTCTTGATTGAATATTAAAATTATTGAAGTAAGAATTTACTATCGAGTACTTGCTAGGTAAAGATATGTATTTCGCAGGTACATTGTCAAGTACTTAATGATTCAGAAGTGTTACATATTATGCATTCAGTTGCAGAATATCTTTCAGTAAGTGCTTCAAGAATTAATCAATTTCAAAAGGCACTGAAAGATTGGGAGGACTTTCGAATTACTGTATGAAGGGTTGGCCAGAGAGAAAAATTCCTGTAAATTTAAGAGTTTACCAAAAACTCCAAAATGATTGGTAACTTGTTGAAGATCTTTTATTTTTAAATGATAAAACAGTTCTCCTTACAGCATTAAGGTTGGAAATATTGCCTTTAATACATGAAGCTCATCTGGGCATAGAAAACTGCAAAAGCAGAGCAAGAGAGAGAATGCATTGGTCAGGAATGTCACAATATATAGAAAAACTTGTAGAATATGCCATATTTCAAATAACCCAGGTAAATGAGCCATTGTTATCTCATAGTACTTCTGATAGGCCTTTTCAGAAAATAGGAATATAAATGATCTTGTTCTTATTATTTTACAAAATAGATTGAAGAAGGAAAGATAAAATTATGAGGGAAGTACTTGAATTAATAATTTTTCGATTTGGGGTGACTGAAATTATAGTTGGTCATAACAATCTCTTTAATAGTTATGAATTTAAGAAATTTCCAGAATAATGCTATTGAAATTTCTTTCATTAGTGTATATAATTCGAGAAACAATGGAATGGCAGAAAAAGCCATGGGGATTGATAAGGCACTGTCTAAGAAAGTACATGAGGACAATAAGACACATTGAAACCTTGATTGAATATAGAAATACTCCTAATTATCCCCTGTTCAGTTCATGTTTAATCATAACATGAGGACTAAATTGCCTATAAGTGGTAAATACTTAATGCTGAAATGTTTAAGGATGTTATTCAAAATTAAAGGAATAACAAACAAAACGAAAGTTTTATTTCTCTTAACAAAAACTTTTAACTCTGTTTTTGACTTTCCTGTTGAGATAAGTGATCATTTGGAATATTCTGTATATCATGTAAATACTGATAATATATATAACAAACATATGCATAATTATTCAAATAAGCAACAAGGCTATCGAACGAGATATAGGCATATTTGTAAAAGTTCTGCACATTTAAATTAATTTTCCAACTGAACTGTATATATGTAAAAGGTGAGATGTGACATATTGGTGCAATATAATTGTAATCAGAACTAAATTAAGTTATAAACAGCTGGCGACAGCTTATAGTTGAGTTGCATGTGCCACCATGCTGTTTAAATTAATGTATATATTTTTCATGAAATAAAATATTGTATTCAGTTTAAACTGTCATACTCAGCAATTTCAGAGAACAATACAAATTCTAAAAGGAAGGCAGGATAAATTTATTGTAGGTTTTTGTAAGTATTTTGAAAAAGACCTACGAACTTTGATGGATAAATGCAGGTAATTATTTTTTACTAAATTATTCATTTTTTTAATTTGAACAATTTACTTTTTTTAATTTCATACGAACTCTTTAAAAAAACGTAAAATGGCTAAATTTTTCTAAATTTAATTTTATGTATTGAAAATAAGAAGACAGCTTTAAGTTAATCTTAAATGCATTTTTATGAATAGGAAGATAAATATAAACTACTTTTTTTATTTATTGTTTCTTGATTTTCTCTCCATAAATGAAGAAAATAAAAAATTGAAGCTGTGGATTCAATTTTAGACATATGTTTTGATTGTATCATTTTGTCCATATCATAAGAACTATTGAACAGTTCAAAGTTTAGTAATCACATCGTCAAATGAAATGTAAAAAGTAAAGAAAATTGAAAAATGATCTGTTTGTCATTTACATATCAGGATGCATAGCATCATTTAAAGCCCTTAAAAACTACTTATTTTAATGGCTCTTTTAAATGGCCTTAAAAGTTCCTTGAGAAAAAAAAATTAAATTTCACCATATTAGAATCATGCCAGATCTTCACGATTATGATTGCATTTTCTTTGCAATGCCTGATCTTTTATCTCTAAAAAAGTTTCTTTAAAAGAGTAAAGGGTTTTATTTCAGTAAGTAGTGGTTCAGTATTTAAGTAAAAAGTAAAGGGTTTCTCTCTAAGTAAGAGATTTTATTTCAGTTAAGTGAAATACTTATAATAAAAAAAGAAATGTATTTCTTTCATTTATATACTTGATTTTTCTCTCGCCTCTTTTTGCCTAGTTTAGATAGGGAGAAAATCGTTTTATTTTAGATATAATTTTATGTAGACATGTAAAATTCCATAAGGTAGTTTTAACAATGACTTCAGCAAGTTATCTGTTTTCTTATGAGAGCTGTTTTATTTTTGAATATTTGTTAATTATATTTTAATATCATTTAGTAAATCAATAATCATAATTTATTTAAATATTTTTACTATAAGATATAAGAAGAAATTTTTTCATTGATATGCCAAGCAATATGCGTTTAATTCATTGTGGACTTTCAAAAGTGCATACGATGAATTTTTCAAGGCTTCCAAAAATAAAAATATACCAAAATGTTCTTGGTGCTCCAAAGTTACTTATAGGTCATTACTTATTACTCTTGTTCAAGATGAGAAAAATATATCAATTTCATTAACATTTCTTTTTTACTTTCTCATATATGAAGGTTTATAGAAAAAGATTTAGTAATTTAGTAATTATCAAAAAATTCGAGCTCAAAATTTTACCCTATCTCCACAGTTTAGATCTCGAATAAACCAAGGTTTGGAATTCTTTATATGTCTATGAACATGACAACTAAAAAAAAACTGCCAGTTAGAACTGTATTGGTATGTTATCTTAACACCATATTTTAAGATTTCTATCAAATTTTGAACGAAATTTGATAGAAATTTGATTCATCTGTTGGTCAAGGTGCAAAGGAAAATGATATTTTAAGCACCAAGAGCTATATTGGTAAAATGTGGTTTTGGAAACTGTTGCGCAGATTTATCTTCTGATGTATGTATCAATAACAACTTTTAAGCCGAATCCTTCAAGTTGATCATCTGTCAGTCTGTATATTAATGTGCATATAAATATAATTATTCAGACACATCAATTTAGATAAATGAAATTTGGTAAATATTTTAACTAACAAAATCGTTGTTCTGTGATATTTAGTCTGCCAACTTATGCATACTTAGTTTTCTCTACAATATTGCATAGCACAAAGCATTCATGTGTGGTTTATGAAGATAAAAATTTATCTGTTCATGGCTTTCACATTTTTGTCCAAAATCCCTAGTTTTTATTAGTGAGGAAAAGGTGATAACACTTTAATTGGAGAATAAGTCATTATTTAAAATATTTCACCTGCTATCTCATGAGTTGCAGAACAGTGATTATATATATATTTAAAGTTTTGAAAGGATAGCTACTTGGATGAAATTATTTCTTCACTAAATACCTAATGTTCAGTTTGATTTTTCTAATAATGATCTGCAATCGATAAAGTTAGTACAGCTGTGAGAGAGTACAAATTAGTAAAAGCTTTACATTCTAGAAAAGAAATAAGCAATAAAGTTATATGCTTTCCAAGCAAGCTTGTCAATAGCTTGTTTTAAAAATGCTAGAATACATTATGAATAAATCTCTAGTAAATTATGCATCTATAAAAAACGTTGTCTTGGTAGAAAAAAGTCTTTTGCAAATGTTAAAAAAATAACAAAAACATGCTCAGTATTGCTCTTACATTAGAAAGATGAAGATCGTTTTGCATTTTCATGGTGTGTATAGATCATAATCGGATAATAATAATAATTTTTACTGGAGTTATAATTTTAATGTTAGGAAAATGAATTTGGATGAAACATTTTTTTTAATCATTGAAGGCAGCAAATTTACAACACAATGAAATTTGAATAATTTTTATTATTTCTCATGAATGAGCTTCTGATGAGAGCAGAATCGCCATGCAATCAGGAGAACAAAAACACAGGAAACTTAAAAATCGTCTAAAAAAAGACAGGAAAAATGCAAAGAAATTAAAAAATTTTAATAAATACGGGGAAAATTCTAGGAATTTTAAATTTCTGATCCCCTTCATCCAAATTATGCCAATCTCTCACGATTGCAAGCATTAAAAAACATAGTCACTGTTCCTAAAAATGAAACAATACCATTTGCGCAATGCGGTAACGCGCCCCTTTTCTACTCTCTCCTCTTTATTTTTGTACAGATCAATCCAATTTCGATTTGCTAGACAGTTGTTCTTTTTCCATGAGATTCCAGAATCCAGCTAATGAGCTTGCACAAGACTTCTGCGACTGCGTGATAAAGTTAATTTTATTTTTTCTGTATGTAAATATAAAACTTCTTTTAATATGCTATTTCAGGTAATGTTAAATTGTTGCTTTCTTTCTTTGCCTTTTCCACTCCTTTAAACCATATTCCATTATATGCGAATAGCATATGAGTGCTATTCGCACATTTCCCCGTGTCTTGAATAAACTAACAGGAAAAACATGGGGTTTTTTTGAGTGGCAACCCTATGACAGATTCACCATTGATATAAATAATTGATAAAGGAAATTTGAATGAAATATTTTGTTTCACAATGTATTAAGTCTATGACCATATCAATCAATTAGGCAGAATCCACTATGTAAATGCTACTATATAATATAAAAAATTGAGAATATCATCATTGACCAATTCAAAATAGCACATATTTTTTGAAAAACCAGTGGCTAAAAAATAGATGCCAATAATATAAAGAGAGTAATAAATGCCAATAATATAATAAAATAAGCTGATTTCTTGATGTCTTTGCAGAAAAGGAAATTTCTTTTGGGAAAAGAAATTTAGAAATTGATTATAAAGCTAACACACTTATTGAACAAAACAAAGTTTTCATTACTATTAAAATCAAATGAGTTGTGAAAAGCTATTAGTGAAAAAATTAAACAATTTCAAAGAGTTTGTAAAAAAAAAAAATGCTGAAAAGAAATAAATTTTTATGTACACATATAACAAAATTAGCATGGTATTTATATCCAAGCTGCTTATTTATATTTGTAGCATTCTTTCTTTTCAGGGAATGAAGTGATCGTGAAATTGTGGTTTAGTAATTTTTCTCAATTATAGGTGGACTGTAATGTAATGAAATGATTTTAACTGTGTAATATAAGTACTTTTGTAAAAATGTTCCAACCAAACTTACATAAAAAACATTACGAATAATTTAATTGCTTTCGATGTTGGTGAAACAAATTCGAAAATTATTGGTGATATTTTATGTTTGAAGCTGGATGCTTAATAAGCTCTTTTCGTAATACATAGCTCTATAATAAAAAAAAAACCTATATTTGTGTTAATTCTAATTTTTTTCTAAATATACTTAAAAAGTGCAGATAAAGTTCCTATTGTTTAAGATAATATTTGTTTAGGCACCCTTATATTTAAATCAAGCCCTCGATCACTTTTTTTGTGTGTGTATATCTCTGGTTATTTTGATTCAAATTATTTAAAAATTGCTGTAATGAATGTTAAATGTGAGGAATTGTTTAAAAAAATAAAAACCTAAGATAGTTCTTGGAAAATATATATGCAAATGGGAGAAAAACAATGTGTCTCACAAATATTTAAAAAAAGATGCGGCAATAAATTTAAATGCCCGATTTTATAGATTGCTGACAATAAATACTGTTTAGATATTTCTTTGATACTCAATACAATATGTTAATTAATGTTCCCACTCGCTTTTTAAAAGCAATAAAAAATTTGCAATGACAATTAAATGGCAGTTTAAAAATATTTAATACCTACAATAAATGTATGTAAACAAATAGTAAATAATTTTAGTAAATATAGTATTAAATACCGTTTTTTAAAAGCAAAACAAGGCATTTTAGATTTGAATATTTATGGCTACATTTAGTAATACATGTAAATATATAAATAATTTTAATAAATAGAGCAGTAATTAGTATAATTGAAAAAAGTAATAATTTGACCCAAGTAAGAGAACCCAAATATTTTTTCTTTTAGCTTTCAGAATTGAAAAATTAGATTTTAAGGTAAATGAACTGAAAATTTTTGTATTCAATCATGTCTCTAAAATCTTCAGAATTCAAAATAAAGTTTTAAGAAAAATTAGAATAGAAATTCAGCTGCTTTTAAACTGAATATCGGAAATGGAAGTTGATCCAGGGGTGCCAACGCTCCAGAGTTAAGGTAACGCTCATGAGACTTTTTTTTTTTTCTTCCTTTTTCTTTTCCATTCATTCTTTCTTCAATAATGTCCATTGCAGTTTATTGAAATACTGGGAAGCTATCCGGAACGAGCAGTACAAAATATGAATTAATCCATACTTGTTGCTGCTCGAAAAGTGTTCGATTATTTATTAATCTTTTTTTATTTCTCAAATACTGAACAAATTTTTAATGTTTGAGGCGAAGAATTTATTAAAGTTATGCCTAGTTAGTGTATGTTTAACCCTTTATGTATTGTTAAAGATGAATACGCAGATTGGACCAATCAACGGAAAACACAAATACAGCAGGATGCATTTGTTGCGCCAAAGAGGTATATCGAACATGGTAGAAGCTGCCTTAAAAACATTTGCAGTGAAGCCTCTTTAGTACGTTACACATTCGGTCGTCATTCTTGGAGCAATTCTTTGAATGACTTATTAGATTGATTTTAATGTACTATACTGAAATGTAATGAATTGCGGTATATAATTCTGTTAGTCGATCGCGTAAAATCTGGTATGGTGAGATTGAGATTTTAATTTGAAGCCATAAGTTTTCAGTGATCGTGATTTCTTTCATGGTGCACTTTTTAAATGACTTTTATCCATTTGAAAATTATTATTTGTTGGACTAAACTCGCCGAATTTTAGCTTTTACCAAAGGTAAAAAATGTTAGTTCTGGTATTTAAAATTTTGTAACGAAATAAAAAAAGATTTTCAAAGCTTTCATTCTTCAAGATTTAGACACTATAATTTTATAAGGATTTTTCCTTTTTCTTTTTTTATAGCTCACTCTCTATATAAATCCCTCTCACCCCCAATGAAATCTCCCTTTACAGCTGAAGGGTTGACCTGATTGAGAGATCAATACATAACATAAACTATTGAAGTTAGAAACATGCAATTTGGAAAGTTACTTCTTAATTATTAGAGGCTCACTAAGAACAAAGTTTTCAAAATTTTAGAAGTTCAATTTAAAAAATAAAAACAGAATTTGAACGCTTTATTGCTGTAACATCAAAGCATCTTCACATACAAATTATTTTTATATCATTTTAAAAGTTAAAAAACAACAACTTTCCAATTACTTTGTTTGAATGAATGCATTTTCCCCTTCAGTTTTAGTTATTTTTATAGAACTAATTTTGAACATAATTTATAACAATGATTTTTATTATAATGAAACTCAAAACAATAACACTGATTCTTTAAATTTAACTAAAATTTTCAAACTGTTCATTGAATGATTTTATTCAATTTTATATTCAAAACATTTATTTTTTCAAGGTCCAGATTCAATCATTCTATAACGATTATTGCTTTTTTTTTCTTTTTATAATTCTTATAGTAATTTTGTTCCCAAAGAAATCTCTGTTTACGTATAAAGATTGGCCAAGAATGGCAGAGTGCAGCATAAACCATTTAAGTTAGGAGTATGAAATTTAAGAAGTTATTTTTTTGGATATTATAAGCCGACTAAACACGAATTTTTCAAAATTTTAGTTAAAAAAAACTAATAACCGAATTTTAACATGTTTTCACCATAACATATCGCACAAAAATTATTTTAACGCCATTCTTAAAGGCTTAAAAAATAGCTTTTCAATGATAAAAGTTTTGTTTGAATGAATACTTTTTTTTTGTTTAATAATTTTTGAAAAATTAGTTTTGGGATTCAATTTGTAACAATGATTTTTACTATGATGGAGTTCAGAACAATGTTATT
>JAPMOR010042918.1:527136-557882 GCA_026543865.1 Argiope aurantia
AAGTGATGCGATATTTTTACAGTCTTAACATTTCTGAAAACTAATATTCTTTTCTATTAAAAAAATGATTGAAGAAATTCATTTAGAACATATCATTGCACTGTGGTCAGTTTCATGGCAGCTCCATGAAACTGATGGCAGAAAAATCTGCACAAGTTGAGAAATTGATGCCCAAATATCTGATTTGACAAAAATGAATAAATAATAATTAAAAAAAAATCTTCTTTGTAATATTTTTTGTTTAGTTATTAAATGATTTGTATAATCATAACAAAAATGGTTTGAGTTTTATTTCGCCAGAGTCTGTAATTTTGTGCGACTTGCAATTAAAGAGTATGATAGTTAAAATATCTCCTTCTCTTAATATGTAAATTTTATCTTCTAAATGTAGATAAAAAATAATGATAAATTGTTTTTCTTCTGTATGTAAATGTAAACTTTCTTTTAATATGCTATTATTTTGAATAATGTTAACTTGTTGCTTCTATTCCTTGCTTTTTCCACTCCTTAAAACCATATTCCATTATAACTAGCAGATGAGTGCTATTCGCACATTTCCTCATATCTTGAATATTCCAGTATTGAGTGGCAACCCTGCTTATAAGACTGCAGCTGAAATTTCTAAATATAGCAAGCTGGTACAGGAGGAAATTTACTTTTTTATCCCAGTTATGTCGAACCGTATTTGTTATATAACAATCTATATAATATAGTATATATACAATCTATCTATATATATAAATCCAATACAAAAGGTTTGGTATGTTATGCTTTTACATTAATGTTGACATTTTCAGAAATGTTTTATCTAACTAAATAAACTGCTGGTTTGTTAATTTCAGCTGCAGTCTTATAAGAGAAATATTGAAAAAAATATAATAATAATAATCTCGTAATTTTAATACTAATCTTATAAAAGTTGACTTAATTTTTTGGTATTTATAAATTTTTTTTGTCAAAAACCAAAAGACTTAATTTGTTTTACAATAGAAGATGTTGTAGAGAAATAAATAAATAAAAAAATAAAAAATGCAGATTTAAAATTAATTTAAAAAAATTTCAATAAAAACTATGCATTATTATAAAACATAAAATATTTTTAAAAAAAATACACAAGTTTACATATGTGTGCATGTACGAAGGTGTTTAATTTTTTTTGTTTAAGGTGCTTAAAAGTAGATAATTTTTGCAGCAGTTTTTCATTATGCACCCTGTTCACATTTCTCTTCATTGATTTAAGTATTTATATGGTTTAATGAATATGTGATAATGAAGCCATAGAAATTTTTATATTTTCAGAATTTAAACTACTTTAATCTTTTTCATTTTATTATCATTAAGCTTTTCCACTTTAAAATGCTATCCCTTTGGAAGCAATTCTCATTTTTGTTATGATTGTTCCAAACATCTCTAAAAATTCTCCAAAATTAGGCATACATTTGCCTTTTTGTTTTTCACATTATTGTTGCTTTAACATATTATATTTCAGGAATATGAAGAGGTAATGCTAAACTTGGTGTTTGGGGAAGGGGATTTAGTTAAATGATAAAATTAAGAATAAAAATTCGTGGATAATCAGTGCCAGATATGTAAGATATAGCAGTGGTTTTTGGAAACAATTTTGTTGTTGTTGTTGTCATAAATGCATCTTTATAATTATGACAGTAAATGATTTTCTGATATTCAATCTATCAGCAATGAACTAGGCGATGAATTGGCAAACAAAAGCAGCTAGAGATTGCATATGCTTAATCTTTCAACAATATAAGTTTCGACAATAAACATTCACTATGGCCTTGCATCATTCTTGCTGTTTTCATGGCCCTATCTTAAGTAGATCCTTAAGAAAGGTTCTGTTTTCTTACGAAAATCTTTTCTTAAGTAGCGGTGATGGTTCATAAACTTTTGTTTTAATTAATTTAATAGAATTTTTACCATCATGCCTCTTCAGAATGTTTATGTTTAGCCTTTATTTTCAAGACTTGATTAGTGTCTTTAATAAGAACAAAAAATAAACAAAAAAGGTCTACTTTTAATCATTAAGTTTGCCTTGAGAGTTTGAAAGTTATCAATGCTCTGCAAATGTTCAGCCAATAGAGTGTGCAAGAGGAATTTCATCTGAGGGACATAATAAGAGGAGATCAATTTGCTTATTAATTGGATTGAATACCATAGTTCATCTTAAGTTCAGTGCATTAGAATGAATAGTTCTCGATCGATTTATTCAGTTTTAACTCTTTTGACCTAACTTTTTCACGATTAAAATTTTAATTTCCATTTAAAAATTGTTCTTCCTGTGATAATCCATGTTAAAGTAGGATTTATTTACCTAAAAGGAGTGAAGTTTTTTTTCTAGGAAGTATATACCCTTTATAAAAGGATAAAAAAAAATGTTTTAAAGTACTTTCAAATTAAAGATTTATTACATTATTACTGTGGGAATTTAAATTGTATTGTATTGGTTTGATTTATAAATCTGTTCTGGCATTTTCTTGTTTTAATCTTTGCAGACATGAATGAACACAGCTCTCGAAGTCACAGCGTTTTCCTCATCAATGTGAAACAAGAAAATTTAGAAAATCAAAAGAAACTTAGTGGGAAATTGTACTTAGTAGATTTAGCTGGCAGTGAAAAGGTAAATAATTGTTGAAAGCATTTCTGTATATTATTGACATTCCTGTTATAAAACTGTATGGCTTCCTTTCTTTTATGTGGATGCAGGTGAGTTTGGGTTTTATGTAGCTTTTCTATAAGCAAAACTGTGTAGTGATTCTCATAATATGATAAACTTTCTGTGCAGTTTCTGTGTGTTTTTGTGAACCCACAGTTGCACTTTGTTTGAATGGTTTATATGTATACTTGTGAATATTTTGTTATAACTAGGTAACTTTTATATATTTATAACCACGTAACTAAAATAATTTTGATTGTATTTTAACCAAAGAGATTTAGACTAGACGAATTATTGTCTTATTAAAATAGACAATTTTTTTTATTAAAATTTCTTTGATCATTTTTATTTTATAGAAGATGAAGGTCTGCTATTTATTTATCAATTGTTATTCAGTTAGGCCTCGGATATATTTTGGAAAACTCTCGGCAGTTACATTTTCTTTCATTATTATTATTATTATTATTATTCACTAATCTTTACCTTAATGTAGTTTGGTAAATGAAATTTTCTGAAAGATTTTTTTAAATTAAAGAATGGACATATAATAAGAATGAAATATATAGGTAGAAGATGAGAACAAACAAAACAGTGCAGGAAAGAAACATCAATTATAAAAGGTTGATTAAATGTCAATATAAAACAAAATAAAAATAAAGTTTTCAGCCAATAAACTTGTATGCTTGCTTTATTCAAAAATTCCTATTTGTGTTCCTCTATATAAAGATTTTTCTCCTAACACAAGTTTCATGTGTTAAAAATATACTTGTAGCGATAAATTATTTATGAAGATGTTATTAACTTCTGTAATCTGTAAGTTATTAAATACCAAGATATTTTTAGTGAACATTTTACAACATAGTACATTGGATGTCCTTTTTCATTTAAATTTAATTATTTCTTCAAAGACTGGAGCAATGCGTGAATGCCCCCCCCCACCATGTATAGGTTTGTTTCTAATACAGGATGTGTACTGCCGTTTTTCCACTAACTCCCTTCTCTTGCCAATCTTAGAAAGACATTTTAATGCAAACAATTAATTAAAAAAATGTTGTCTTAAATAAAGATGTTTATTAATGTCCATCCAATTTAAAATTTTTTTTTTTACAAATGATTATTTTGAATTTTATTTTTATTGATTTTTCAATTTTTATGTAATAAAAGTGTTATTTTTTTCTCTTATTTTATTTGAGTATGTATTTTGTGCAATGTAATGTAAATTGTTTAACATATCTTTGATTTCTTATTGTTGTATTTAATCTGCTATCATTGTTCACCTAAAAATTAGAAAACAGAAATTTAAATTTTCTAACTAAAATTTTCTTTAGTCAACTTTATATGTTTTATTTATTTTTTAACATTTTATTTTTTACTAAGATGCTTTTTTCTAGCCATATACACTGTGTTGCCGAATTTGAAATACAAATTCAGAGAAGTGATAGTAGTCATCAAGAGAATAAAAAATCACCATACAATATAAGGTCCCAAACGATGTTTAGTAAGTGAAAATCCCAAAAATATAAGGATTCTGAATAAAAAATTAATAAAAAAGTAACAGATGATGTTTCAATTATGATTTTTTTTAAGTGGATGCACATTCTTAAAAGTTTTTGCATGTAGATAACATGCTGATTTGATGATCCAGGGGGTCAAGCTTACAGAATCTAGATTTTCAAAATTTCAGTTAGAAGTTTAATTAAAAAATAAAAATAGAATGTTAACATCAGTTATAACAACAATTGCACAAAAATTATTTTTACATAGTAAACTTTAAAGCAGTTTAATAAGATATTTCACTTGAGTGCTTTAAATTTTAAGGGAAAACAAATTAATGTTTTACTCTAGAGACAGTTAAAGCACTAAAATGCATTAACTGTCATTTTTTATTTTTATTCTAACTGCAGAACTGTTGTCTTTATAACTTTGTTAATTTGTTTCCATTCTTTATGGAAACTAGGAATTGTGAAATCGTTTCATTTCTTTGTAAAATATGTAATTGCTTTTTCCATTGTTTTTTAAAAGCTGAAATAAGAAAGTTTTGTCTTTGCATATTGGCTAAAAAACAGGATTTTATTAAATTTAAAAATGTAAAACATTAAAAAAACTTTCTTAATTTCGGATTTAAGAAATTATAAGATAATTTTTGTAAAAACTGTTACTAAATACTGTTTTTAATTTGATCGAAAAGCACCCATTTAAAACATGGCATAGTTCTATTGTCAGCTTCTTGCTGTTTTGACAATCTTATGATGGTATCCATCCTGGAATGCTTTAGCTCTTAATTTTATAAAAATAAAAGTTTATGCAAATGAAATTTTCTAGATTTGCTAATATGGTGTGTTAGCACAGGAGAAAATTTGCACTTTCCATCCCAATCTTGTTAAATTTTTGTTGTTGTTGTTGTATATATATAAATATCAAGTTCAAAATTTTTGGTCATGCTATGCCTCTACATCAATGGCAACATTTTCAGAAATGATCTGTCCATCCAAATTAACTGGTAATTTGTTAATTTTAAAGAAATGTTAAAAAAAAATCCAAATTGATAGTGTTAATTTTATAAGATTTAATTTTTTGTAATAGAGTTTGGGAATTTTTTTTTCACTTTTATGTTTTTATCTAAACCAAAAATTTGTTTTACAATAAAAGATGTCATTAAATAATATGAAATAAATACGAAAATTTAAAGAATTCCCTAAAAATCGTGCATTATTATAAAAAAGAAAACATCCTTTACTTAGAAAATGCACAGGCTTAGTATGCATGAATGTAAAAAGGTGTTTTTTTGCTAAGGTGTTTAAAAAGTGCTGAATTTTTACAACAATTTCTCACTGTGTACCCTTAGACATTACATAATTCATAATAAAATGTTTACAATATTTTTATTCTTGAACTTTTTTTTCTGTAATCATTTATTAAAGTTTACAAAACATGTTTTGTCAAATAAACAATAAACTTTTGATGAATCTGGAGTTTTTATTGGATGTTTGGGAGTCTATTCTATTTACTTGTGAAGTATTTAAATTTTAATTTCATTTATTATTTTCATTTTCATTTTATTTTTAGGTTAGTAAAACTGGTGCTGAAGGCATGGTTCTGGATGAAGCTAAAAATATTAACAAATCACTTTCTGCTTTAGGAAATGTCATATCTGCTCTAGCTGATGGCAATGTAAGTAAATCTCTTTTTAATGCCATATTGTATCTGTGTGCTCTTTGTAAAACTATTAATGTTCAAATTCATGTTGAATAATTTTTTTTTATTATTATTTATTATTTTTATTAAAACCTTCGAATTAATACGTCTAGAGATTCATTTAAAATTGACATTGTTTTTTAAATTAACACATTGATGGACAGTATAACCTTAGTAGACACTACTAAATTTCATACATTGCCTATAGACTAAGCATCACAACGAATAATTATGTGATATGACAGAACGGATTAGCCGTTTACGTCATGCTTATGTTTATAGGCTATAATGATATGGCACTATGTCAGTTTATGCATATAGGCTATAATGGTGTATGGTATTGTATAGACCTATATGGTATAATATATATCCGCACTGTCGTATTTTTGGTGCAGTATACTCTGCATTTTTCTTATGCGTCTTTAGACAACAGTAGCATGTGTAGGGTAAAAAAAAAAAAGTTTTATTTTACCCTACTAGTTTTTTATTTTACCCCACCAAAAGTTTTATTTTACCCTACCAAACAAGCTACCAATCAATACTTTCTTTTATTTATTAAATAATCAACAGAATATCTTACAGATACTTGTACTCTTGTTCTGTCTAATCATAATAATGGTGCAAATCTTAAAATTATAAAACAATTAGCATTATTTAGTAATCAGTCTTTGTACTTTAAGAATTAACTATCAATCATAATTAATTCTAATCAATTTATATTAGTATTTTATTATCAATTCTTCAAACTCTCATGGTAAGCCTCAATCAGGAAGGACATAATGGAGGCTTATCTGGACAGCCTTTACAGCAATAGCTTGTTTCTTTTTCATTTTTTTTGTTTAGTACAAACCCTGCACTTTAGGAAGGCAAATTTTTTTGATATTCCAGATCGAGCTGGCATTTGCACTGACCAATAAATACTGGTGTAATTTTCAGTTACAGAAACATTTTCTGGCTGAGGAGCAGATGATGTACTGGGTCGAAATAATCTGTTATCATTAATGCTACTTTTATTGACGATATCCTTTCCTCTTAGATTTCTATCAAGTCCAATCATGACCTTGATTCATTCATCTCGGTACTTTATGTAAGGGTATATGTGGGCATTGTGTTTTTTATATTGTGTTAGTAGGTAGAATTCATTCCAGCCCATAATATCCAACAAATTAAATAGTCCCTTTTTATACCATGTGATGGTTTTTTGGGTGCTTGAATAGTAGGATACCATTTTATCGTAGGGATCAATGCCAGACATATATTTAAACTTCTGCAGGTTTCAATCGTAGTTTGCCGAATCTATTCCTCACTTTTACAATCAAAGGATGTCTTAATAATAATCATTAGAACTGGATGTTTATCCTTCCATTTTAAGATGTACACTTTATGCTTGCATACCCATACATGTTCGTTTTTTTCAGCCTTTTTGTTTATAATGTGTTTTGGATTATCTTTGCAATTTGAATGCAATGGGCTGGTGCTATGAGTTTTCAAGTCGATCAATTGCTGTGACAACTTTACAGAATTATAGAAACTGTTCATGAAAAGATGATGTCCTTGGAGCAAGTATGAGCACATTAATCTCATGATCAGATTTTCTGTCTTAGAATAAGCTTCATTCTGTTATATTTCATTCTTTCTCGAGTACAATTTTATATTTAGCGCATAGCCGTCATTGGTAGCAAGTTTGTAGAATTTGCCATAGCAAGCTTTCTCGGTATGTCGAGGAAAGTGTAAACGACCTGAAACAAAAGAAGCAATTCATCCAATGACAGTTCTTCACCAGCATTATGTATTTTACAAAAGTTAAGAGTCAGCATAGTAGTATATTTGACGGCCTTGTTTTCTTCTTTTGCAGCTAATTCTGAAACACAAATGCAACGTAAAAATTGCTCATTTCTTCTTCTTGACATGATATGACTAAATATGAGATGATAGGATAAGAAATTTGATGATGAAAGTACTCTTCTTTTCATTGGACATTTCATGTGCCTTTGAGAATTGCAAGACCAAGAAATTTCAACACTTCTACACAGTTAGTTTCACGGAGTACAGCTTTGCAGTTGTCTCTTATGAAGTCTGTTACTCTTGCATAAGTTGTTTCCATAATTGTTTGTACCATTTACCAGATATTCTAAGTAATTTTGTGGGAACATAAGACAAAAAAGAATCATTAACTTGGGTTATATCTTCAATATTCTCTTTTATTCCACTCTGAGAGGTTTGAAAATTGAAATCTGGTATTTCGATTACTGTTTGAGATTATGATTCCTCTATAACAGGTGTCTCTGATGTCCTAGGACTGAGACTGGTCAGATGTGACTGATCCAAGGTATTTTGGTATTCATTTAGGTGTGCTTCCTCATTTATAAGATCACTAGTCACAAATGCAACTGGTACTTGCGTTGAATCTACGGCATGGGAATTAGAATATTGACTATTCATAATATTTTCACGGTGCACATGTTCAGTGCTGTCTTCAGTCTTTGTGTTATCATCATCTGTACCACTAAGTGAAGAAGATGTGGACTCGCCAGACAATACAACAACTGTACTCTGTCATACTGTCTGTTTGTGACAATGCTTGAACTGCATCTTCAGAACTTGGAAGATTAATTGCCAGATGGCTTATAATTTTATAAGATCATCCATACTCATCATCATCAGCAAAGAGGTCTTGATTTAACTCGGGTATAAACGCTGCATCAAATAGTTCTTGTATCAATTTTTGTTCATTTTCATAAGAATCTCCTGATGCCATCTGCAAAAAGTGGACATTGAATATAATGCAAAAAAATTATGTTCAAAATATGCATTAGATAAAATAATTTCACTTATTTGCATTCGACAAGACTTTTAAATAATAAACTAGTGTTTTTTTTAACCAAATAAAGCAGTATATATACATAAAACAAATACTGTTTACTTTTTAGAAAACAATTATGTTCAAAAATGTGTTGCAACATGTAACCGCACTGCCGCGGTGCAAAACCCAACTGATCATATGTAAATACAATGCCCACAGGGTACTGTCATATCATTTTCATGAGCTTGACATCTGAGGGCATTACTGTTTATCAACGTGTTAAGAATGTTAGGAATAGATTTTACCTTTGTTAAGTTTTGTATTTTCTTATAATGTGTTTTGTAAATTGCTTGCCACTTTGCTCAACGACTGAAAAACTGTATCAACAAACTTTAAGTTTTGCAAACTTTAATTTTTGGCGAGTTGAAAGTAAGAATTGTTGTAAGATCAAGAAATGAATTAAGAGGGTGGGGGGGGGGGCAGGAAATTTGTTAATATTAGAAAAGCCTTTTTCATTGCACTGAATTTTTGTTTTAATCATGTTTATGAATTATGAACTTGTATTCAATTGTTTACAAAGATTTAGGCAGAATGACTAAAAAATATGAGATTTAAAGAAGATAAATTTAATTGCACATTATTTTAATTTTAAATGCAATAATTGCAGATAATTATAAATCATTAATTATATTTACACTAATTATACACTAATTATAATTTGTTATACATGTTTTAACCATAATAAAAAACAAAATATCATTATATAGTAGAATGCACAATTAGAGGTAGCAGTAATTACCACTTAAATAATTCATGTACACATCACATTGCAAATCTAACCAAAAAATAAAAATATGGCATTTTAGCACTCCAAAACATTAAGAGAATAAAATCTTAATGCCATTAAGCTATTAAAGCATGCTTTGCCTTTTGATAGCTGTAAGGTCAAAAGTTATTCTTCAATAAAAATAGTGATATCTGAGAATTAATAATCTATCTGATTGCAAGAAAAGTATAATAGAAAAATTTGATGAAAAAATAAAACAGGTGCAATTTCTATTTCAAAAATAGAAATTTGCAAAACATATAAAAAAGTTAAAAAAATTAATTAAAATTAGGGGTAGGGGTCCGCTTTATTACTATATTAAAATGTATTTAACACTAAATTTTTCTAAAACCATTTATATAATTTTATTGTTAAATGCATAATGTTTAATAAATTTTTATAAATTATTATAAAAAATATTTTATACAATTCTGTGAGTTAAAGAGTAAATTTTGTTGTTAAAAAGGTATGTGATCTGAGGGATTGCTGCACCTGTTATGAGGCATACACAGAATTGCCACAACACCTGGAAAACTGGAAAAACATAGGGAATTTTAAAATCAACTAATAAAACAGGAAAAATACAGGGAATTTTATGTTTCTTGGTTATTTTTTCCCAATCTAAATAATGCTGATTTCTAAAGATTGCAAGAATAAAAGATAGTGGTCATCGCTTCTAAAAACGTAACATTACCATTGGTGATTGTGTATTGCGGAAACTTCCCTCTTTCCTATTCTCTCTTCTTTTTTTTCTTTATAGATTAGTCTATTTTCGATTTATTCAACAGTTGTTCTTTTTCAATGAGATTCCCGAATTGCAGTTAATGAGTATGTGTGAGACTTCTGTAATTATGTGAAAGATTACAATATATTTCTCTGGCAGGAATAGCAACATTCAATCTGCAACATTCATTGTTAGCGGCATTTGAAAAATTGTAATATTATACAGAGTAGATTAATGAAATATTTAAAACAGTTAGCTGTTCAAAATCCATATTTAATACATATTGAATTAATAAAAAAATCAATCCTAATTTTACTGAAAGGATTTGAGAAGTCCCGTAAAATCCATTTGTTGCTAACTCCTCGCTTTGTAAGAAAATAATAAGCTGAAGTAATATGGGAAAACAGGTGCTTATTAGTCATGCCAAAAAAAGCAAAACAAAATTGTGTGTCAGTTTAAAAAAAATTCATAATTAATAATAAACTTTGTATCAAAAAGAATGAAGGAGAAGGTGATATGTCAAGTCCAAAAACATCAACTTTAATGTTCGAAAATAAACTGATTTCGAACTTTGTAGTTCAAGAACAATCATTTAAAGCTGAATTTTTATAAGTATTAAAGCTTGTTGTGTCAGATTCGTCTTTTAATGCTTACAATGATATATCTGAAATATTTTCACATATGTTCACTGAAAGTGAAATAGCTAAAAGATGTGTATTAGGCTGTACAGCTTATTTGTGAAAGATTAGATTCCATGAAACTGATGGCTGCAGAAGTTGCAGAAATTGATGTCCAAATACATGAATTGGCAGAAATGAATAAATAAATAAAATCTCGCTTTGTAATGCTTTTTAGTTAAGTAATCATTAAATGATTTGCATCATGATAACAAAAATGTTTCGTGTTTTAATTCGAGTCCTTAATTTTGCGTGACTTACAATTAAAGAATTTAAGAATTCATGAGAGATAATATATCCCTCTACCCTTGAATATGTAAATTTTGTCTTTGCTAAATTCTAGATAATAAATAAAGAGGAATTTTTTTTGTATCTAAATTTCAAAATTTTTTTAATATGCTATTATTTCAAATAATGTGAAATTGTAGTTTTCTTTCTTTGCTTTTTCCACTCCTTAAATAATATTGCATGTGGAGGCTGCTTTCGTATTTCCTCGCATCTTAAATATACTTACAGGGGAAAAAAACAGGGATTTTTTTTTCTAGGTTTGAATGGCAACACTGATACAGAACTGTGTTTAATGTTCCTTCAATTTTAGTTATTTTGTGATTTTTGAAAACAGAAAACAATAATTATCTGTATCTTTCTGTAAAGTTTTTAACCCATCTGCACTGAACTGTAAAATTAACATTGCATTTTATTTTTCTCCAGAAAAGCCACATCCCTTACAGAGACAGTAAGCTGACTCGTATATTACAAGAGAGCTTGGGAGGCAATTCTCGCACAACCATCATCATCTGTTGTTCCCCAGCATCTTACAATGAATCGGAAACCAAATCCACACTTGAATTTGGTCGAAGGTAGGTCCCCCTTTTTTACCTCTCTTCCACTTTGAGAGAGAGAGATGTCAAGTTAGTTTCAAAGTGTAATAATTTTGAATAATAATTTTAAAATCCTTTTTTTTTTTGGTTATAGTTGTCAAAATTAAAATGCATAATTTTTTTTTACGAGAAGTGATTGTGAAAATGTACTAATATTTGACACTAATGACTGAAAGTTTTCTTAAATGAGTATGTTTGTTTGGACCATAAACTTGTGTACTTGTGATTCTTATATATTTACTATTCTAAATTTTTTACGTAATCAAATCCAAAAAATGCAGTAATTATTTTTTCAATATTTTAGAATTAATGTTGCATTTAAGAATTAATTATATAAATCATGTTATGCCGGTAGTAATATAAAATATACTTAAATATTGATAACAAATATTGTGCAGACTATGAAATATTGTTCTCTATGAAACAAGATGTCTCTAAAGTTTTTTAGTTAGAAAATCGCTAGATGGCTTGCCAGCATGAAAAACAAGATGAGAAGAAATCAGGAAAATTTGTTTTAAAACTGGAATTTTTTTTATTTTGATGTTTCTTACTGGATACGACATCATCTTTTCCTTAAAAGTTGAATGATGCATAATTGGCAATCAAAGAAAATCAGTCATTTACTGATTACGGTCAGAAATGGAAGCCACCCACATTTCTATAAATGCCAGGTGGCATGATAATTATATTTAAATTTCTTAAGGACTGTAATTTTGGCTATGTAGGATCATCAGAACCATATTTAAGAATTTGCTTCAACCCTGAAACATAATTGTCATATCTCTAGTTAATAATGGATCAACTAATTGTTATTTATCATACTTCTGTGTTATCTATGTTTCTCAATATATTATTTAAAGAAATTTCACTATGATTTCGTGAAAAATGTATGTCACTATAATTTGTTAAAACTTCATTTTTAGATCAAATCATGATTGAAGTTTGGTTTTGTGCTCTTTAAATATTTGGAATTGCAGTGAAAAAAGATTAACCCTTTTAGGCCAGATGTGCTTGGCAAGAAATGCTCCACATGATGGGAGCTGGCAAGTGCTGGTTATCTATTCAGCCTGAAGCATTTTCTTCTATTAAACCACCAAACATGCTTTATATTTTGTAAAAAGCACCATTTGAATGGAAATTAAACAATTTTTAAATTGATACATTTACAATTATAATCAAATTATTATTTGAAATATTTAATACTAAAAGAAAATATAGTGTATTTTATCTGACCGATAGTACTTAAATTAACACCAGATTGACACAAAAAATATATATATATATATATAAAATATTTACAATTAATATTTTAAAATACTTCATAAAAATTGTAACAATTAATGCTTCAAAATCTTATGAAAAATCTTAAAATGCTCATCAGAATCAGAGATGGTTATCAGAGTCTAACATTACACAATTTATATTCATAGGCAGTGTTTTTTTTTATCTTGCTTCGAGCAAACTTTGCATCTTCTAAGTTTTTTCATCATCTATAATAATATTTTGTTACTGTCTTCAGAAAATTCTAAAGATTGATCATTTATAAATTTATGTACCTCACGAATCATAAGCGATCTTGTAGCCATGATTGTACAAATGAAAGTAAGAAGAATAAAACCCTTGCTAAAATGACATTTTATTCCAAAGGAGAGATATTGTACAGTCAGTGCATGATAATTTCATTAATTGAAGAAGCAGAAGTTGATTTTTTGTACACTTTATTTTCACATGTATAAGGACATGGACATTTTCTAAAAATACTACACAAGCACAAAGCAGAACACATAGACAAAAGAGTACATGCTGCTGCTTCGGCATCTGGATTGCATCCAGTTAGGGAAGACAGATTTTACCTTTTCTTCATCGGAAGGAATTAAAATTGTAACCCCCCCCCCCCCGAATGAAGACCTTCATAAAATTGCATACTATATTTACAACAAACAATAATTTCACTATTAACACAAATTTAACAATTAATGCTGATTCAAATACAATTTTGCAATTCTGATTATTAATTTTCATTATATATGGTATACACTAAAACAAATAACAATAACATTAATTCACTTAATTTGATCAGGAGAGTGACAAGATTATATAGCCTTTTAATTTCTCTGTTTACATCGACAAATGTTTTGGAATAGTCAGTAAGAATTTTTGCACATTTACCTCTCCTTCCAAAGAAATGCTTTAAACTTGCGATGAAACAGTCGGATGTTTGATCAGTTACAAAATTAAGATGTAAGGCTTTAGTACATAAGCATACATAAATTACAACATAAACTTTTTTCATATACATTTCTTCTGATTTTTGAATTTTAAGAAGAATGGGTCAGCAAAGTCAATACCAGTAATATTGAATACATGATTAGGAGTTACATTATCCAGCTGGTAGATCACCTATGAATGGGGATATTAAAACAGGTTTGGCTTTCTCACAAGTAATGCAAATGTAACTTTCTTTTAGTTATATTTATCATTGATTCATATGGTTTTATCAAATATGCATTTTATTGATCATAAAGGCAGTCTCAATCTATTTTGCAAATCTTGACTTACTGGATTTTGGGTAAACAAGACAGTCAAAGCAAGGCAGGGAAGGTTACCAGTATTATCTAATTACATGGTGAATACTATATTCATTTTAAATCATACTTTTTGCTTTGCTAATAAAATTATTTAAAAACAATTTGTTGTATTTATATTTTTGAATTGTTTGAAATTATGATGAATTTATATTTGGTGTTGCTTTCTAGATCTTTGAAATAGAAGTCACATTGTGAAGAACTAGCTTTTAAAATAGAATAAAATATATTTTAAAGTTCAAGTAATTTTGGTACTTCCTGTACCTCATAAGATTAGTAAATTATCTGTAATTAAACTATTTATAATGTTTTTTTTATTTTACTATTAGAGCTAAGACTATCAAGAACACAGTTACAGTGAATGAAGAATTGACAGCAGAAGAATGGAAGCGGCGATGGGAAAAAGAAAAAGAAAAGGTTGCCAAACTTAAAGGGCAGTTATCTAGGGCAGAAGCAGAACTTAATAGATGGAGAAATGGTAACTTTGTGAAATTAGATAATGAATATAATTTAATGCTGTACCTTCTTTTTGGAAATAAAGGAGAAAATAATGGCAATTTTCAAATATACCTAGTTTTAGTAGGATTAAATAGTAATTTTGAAATTTTAGTAAGTTTAAAACAGAAAAAATAAACATTCAACATTATATAATTATCTGATAATTCAATTTTGAATGAATCCAATGGTATAAATAGGAAGTGGTGTCTCCATAAATTAAGAGATGAAAAAATAAAATCTTTAAATATAAGCAGAGAGAGAGAGAGAGAGAGAGAGAGAGAGAAAATTGTCACTGTCTGAATAATAATTAAGGATTTTATTTTTCTGTTTTAGATTTAAATTATCATTAATAGGGTGCATAATGTCATACAAAGTGCTTAATCAAAAAAGCATTTTTAAGCACCTTAAAAGTGCTCAACTTTTCAATAAGGTCCTTAAAAAGGGCTTAATTTTCTCGAAGAGTAAAGAAAACTTTGCCAACACGTATTAAGATAAAACTAAACATTTTTTTCCTACCACTTTCTTCAACAATGTGAATTGTTATTTATTGAAATTTTGAGAAGGCATAGCACTAAATACATACTAAGTCATACTTGTTGAGTTTTGAAAAACATTCAAACTTCAGTAGAATTCAAAGATGGCGAAATATTTGTTTTAGTTATGCCTATAAATGTATCGCCAAAGAGATATATTGAACTTGGAAGTGTCTGCCCTAAAAACAATTTACAGTGAAACTTCTTTAGTCTGTTACACATTAGATTATTGTTCTCATCAATGTTTCGTATATGAGCAATCTTTTGAACAATATATTAGAAGGATTTTCTATATATGGTTTGTAATTAGGTTAATCGATTGCATAAAATTCGAGTAGGATGAAATTTTAACAATGCCATGGGTTATATTATTTTTTTGGATCGATTTTGACAAATTTTTGTTTTTGTATGTATAAAAGATTTGTTTGATCTGGTACCTCAAGTTTCAAAAAAGATTTTGCAAGGAAAAAAAATTCAAAACTTTTCTTTTTTAAGGTTTAGATTCTATCATTTTTTAATCTTGGATTCTATCATTTTTTAATGATTATTTTTTCTTTTTTGTACTTCTTACAGATATTTTTTAAGTTTATTTCCCATTGAAATTTCTCTATACTTAGGTTTGTACTAAGTGACAGTGCAACGTGCATTTAACGCATTTAATATAATTTACAAATAACACATTTAATTTAACATGTTCTAAACAATCTGCTATATTACAGTATTCATTTTACAGTTTATCTGTCATTACTTATATTTTTGAACCTACATTTATTTTAACATGGTGTAATTGGGTCTGAGATGACATCGTCAACATGAGAGCAGACAGTAAAAGGCTCTAATAGTTATATTTTATTTTATTTTTGTAAAATCACGCTTTTTTTAGGAAAGACATTTATATAGATAAATATAAAAAGTAAAAATATTAAATATAAATACAATACATATTTAATTAAAAAAATTAGCCATAACAACTTTTTGCCAGTTCTATTGTTAAATCTTAAATTGAATTGTTAGATAAGTGAGCGGCAGAATGATTCTGCAAAAGTGTGAATAATGAAGATTATTTTTTGAATTTAATCATTCACAATTTTAATTTAAATTACAATGATTGCATAGTGTTTAATACATTGATAATTACATATTTAAACTAATTGTAACACTTATAAACTTACAAAAGATTTCTGAGAACACTTAATTAGTTTTAGATATTCTTATTTCATTTTCTCATTATAGTTAGTGAGTATGAATGGCCAATATAAAGTAATCCTACTACTTAATACATATTAAATATTGGTTTTTACTTTCAAATTTAATATCTGAGCTATTAATTAATCCTAATTAAAATATCTTTTCAGGTGAATCTGTTCCCCAAGATGAACAACTACTTACGAAAGATCTCGAAGCAAGTACTTTGTCATTGAGTGATACATCTTCAGTGACCAACATTCCTGCCACAATCACTCAGGTATCAGCTGAACCCGTAGGCAATGATGAAAGAGTGAAATTCGAGGAAGAGCGCATCCGATTGTATGCACAGTTAGACGAGAAGGATGATGAAATCGACCGACAAAGCCAACTTATTGAGAAACTGAAAGAGCAAATGCTTGAACAAGAAGAGGTTAGTTGCTAAAGATGAATCAAACCAAGGTCATAAATTTTTTAAGCTCAGTTATTTAAATGGTGTAAATAAATTTCAACAAAATGTCAAAAAATGATTTCTTAACTTTTCAACATATACACTCATTTTTAGAGCATTAACACACATGAAGCCAATTTGCATCTCAAATTGATAAACAATTTATCCTTTAAATAAATAAATATTTTGTTGATAATGTATGTGCTTACAAATTACATTTCAGATAAAAATACATTTTTTGAACAAGATGAGGAAAATTTTGCTTGTCTCTATTTTTTCATAAATTTTTCTGTAAACGTTATTCTTATTTCATTTTTTTATAAAATTATCATTTATAAAATAATTTTTGCTACTATAAAAATGTGTTTATTTTATTTTCTGGTATAATGTGAAACCTGCCTGATATGTTACCATAATGTTTGTTTCCTATTACTTCATTTACCTTTAAACATCTTGGTTTGTGACAATTACTACAGAAACAAATTACCATACAAGGAGTCCATTTCAACTAAGTAGAAGTCCATTCAAGTTTATTACGTTTGCATGCTTAGTATTAAATTTGTTTTCTTGAAAATACTAAGTTTCCTTGCCATATGTATTTAAAGAACAACACAAAGTAAATGGAAAATTAAATAATTATTTGTATGTCTTATAATCATGTCATTAAGAAATCTAAAGTAGTAGTGAGAAAAAAAGACTTTAACATAGTATGCTCTAGCTGAAAATTATGATCTGCTGATTAAATCCAGCAGTTTAAATACTGCCATCTATTATTTAAAACAAATTAATAGGTTAAGTGCCTAAACCTATTTTTTCCCCATTTATAATTGAATTTAATGATTTTTAGAAGTGGGCCAATTTAAGTGTTCCATGTCATGGGACATTGCATTGCAAAGTGTTATGAGACTAGAAAAAAAATTTAGAAATAACAAAATATAATTAAGTTTAACCAAAAAAAAAAAAAAAAAAAAGAAATGGGTAGTAAAATTTAAAAGCGGCAGACTATGTGATTATAAAAACACATAAAACAGCAGCAAAAGCAAGAAAATTTACTATCAATGGCTCTTTTGTTGCCTCTATTTGCCAATAAAAAAAACAACCTTTTATCATATCTCTTATTTGAAATTGATCTTTCCTATTAAAATCTATTCCTATAATGACTAACATAAACTTAGATATGTGGTGTAGAGGTATCTTATGGCGAAAGACAATATTCACTAAGTAAATACATCTAATTGTTTTCTGAATGAAAAAGGGTTTGAATAAATTTACAAGTCCATTTTTGCATTTTATTTTAAAAATATTTAAAATTTTCTTTGAGTTTGCAACTATTTTGTATAGAAATATATGGGAGCATTTGATATTATGAATTTGTTTAATATTCCCCTAAAATTCAATATGTTTAAAGCAAAGTTTGAAATTCAGATTCGGAATTTTGTGCAATTATTCAGACAATTGTTTATAAATGTTAATTTTTTAATGTATTCTAAAATGAATGGAATTTCAGGAAACTTTTATGAACGGATATTTATTTTCTCATTGATGTTTTTTTTTTCCCTTCAGTTGATTGCTTCTATCCGCCGAGATTATGAACTTGTCCAGCAAGAAATGACTCGCATTCAGCAGGAGAACGAATCTGCGAAAGAGGAAGTGAAGGAGGTTCTTCAGGCATTAGAAGAACTTGCAGTCAATTATGATCAGAAATCCCAAGAGGTAGAGAACAAAAATCGCGAATTTGAGCAGCTGAGTGAGGAGCACAGCCAGAAATTGGTAATCAGTTTTAAATTGATGCTTCCTAAAAAAATATTTTGTTTACATTAATTAAATACGGAAATAAAAGTCCACATCCAAAATTTTTTAAAAATTCAATTTTTATAAATTTATCTTAAATTGACTTTTTAAGAATGAATTATCATTTTCAATTTATTTGTGTCAATGATAAGGTATTAATTTTCTAAGGAAACTGAAATAAGTCTTGTATTGTTATTTTCATTTTCATCATATTGATGATTATATTTTTCATATTATGTGATGAAATATATGGGGGAATCTTCCCCATTATTTCCAATCCTGCAAATGGATAAAGTAAAAACTTGTGAGTAATATTCTTCCTTATTCTGTAAATGGATAAAGGTGATATGCAATTGCAATCTAAGGATAGTTTAGCTTTGCATTGAGTTACTTAATGTGTTTATCAAAAAAAGAAATAAAGAAATAAAAAGAAAGAAGAAATAAAGATTATAAAGGATAAAGATCTAAAAGAAATAAAAATATAAAATGAAAAAGAAATGATTATAAATCATAGTTGCTTATAATGAAATAAACCATAACAGATTTTAACATGGGGAAAATGTAATTAATTTTATAATTTGTAATATTTTATTTACAAATAATCCTGAAAGAATTTTAAATTACAGTTCCGTAGCTATTGCTAAATTCAAACATAGTTTTTGAAGATAGTTATCAAATAAAGCAAGAAAAACTATTGAAGATGCAAATGAGACTAGAAAGTTTTCTGACCTAATATTGCTTTCTAAAAAACAATTATGCAAAAACTAAATTGAGATAATTAATAAAGTTACCGTATTAGAACAAAGAAAGTAATTATTTTTTTAAATTAATTTTAATGTGTTGTAAACTTAATATTATAATAATATTATTTAGATACAAAATATGTTCTTTCCTTATAATAAAAATGGAATATTTTGGTTTATTTATTCATTAAAAAAATATTAGCAACCTGTTTGTATAAATTCCAAAAGGTTTCCTTAGGTATATGTAAATGCAATCTGGTTGTATAAGAAATTTTCAAAGATACTAATAATGCCTTGTTTTCAGGCCAGCCTAAATAACACTGTGAATGAGTTACAGCAACTTCGTGAGACTACCCTCCACCAGAAGAAGCGTATGACAGAGATGCTCACGAACCTCCTCAAAGACTTGGGGGAAATTGGAATTGTGCTTGGGGGAGGTCTGGGTGACACGCGTGCTACTGGTGATCTCTCTGGAAAAGTGGATGAGGAATTCACTGTTGTCAGATTGTACATCAGTAAAATGAAGTCAGAGGTCAAGGCTTTGTCACAAGTAAGAATTTTGAATCTGCTCTGATCAAATCGTGTTTATGATTAATGGAAATCTTGAAAGCATCCTCACATCCACGAAAAACCTTTGCTTTCTTTTTATCCATGACTATTAAATGTCCCATATTAGTCTTACAATTTATCAGCATTAATACATGTATTCTTTTTTCTTTTATTCTGCTACGTCTCAAAATTACATTTTTATTGTTAATTGCATAAGAATGGGGTTTTGCATATATTGTTTATATTATGTGCAACAAAAATAAGTTGATGTATTGTACTAAGACTTCATCAAAATGCCCTTCAAACTATTTTCATCATTAAGATTTTAGTTCTTAGAAGTCATTATTAAATCAAGAAAAGAATATACTAGAGGTGTCTCAATTATTTAAACAGTCATTTGCAATTTTTACTAGACATTTTCATGATATTCCAAACCCATTTGACATAAAACAATTAACACAATTTACAATAGAATTGTATGAGTAATTATTAAAATGAAGATTCTTGCAACTATAAGCATAGCATTTTGAGAAATCAGAATGATTCTTGTCCCTTGATAAAAAATGATTGATGTTAAAATTTTATAATTTCTCTTTAACCTTAAAGCATATAAAGATAACTAAAAGAGCATGTTTCTTTATTTATTGATTTGAAGGATGATTCTAAAATATAAGTGATATTAGCCATCTATACAATTGACAGAAAATGTCTGCATACAAATGCACAATAAACATTCAAGAGCCAACAAAAGAGCACTATAGTGACTATTTTTATTTAAGGCATTTCTTGAACATTTTTTTAATAATAATTTAAAATTGCACAAAGAGTTATTAGAAAAAGTTTGCATACAGGTACAAATTAAAAGGATATTTGCAAACTAGCCTCCATAAACTTGTATGAAATCATCTGCATTTATTTTTTGCTACTTATTCATTTTAACTCTGATGACAATACAACAAATAGAATAAAAAACATCATTTTGTTGATATGATGCAAATTGAAATAAATATTTTATTTTGTTTTATAAAGTAAATTTAAAATTGTATTTTGAAGATTTTTGTAAGATAGAGTAGTATTGTGTTTGACTTTAAATGGATTCGAAAGGTAAAGAGATTATTTTGAATGAAAGGAAAATCATCTTTTGATTAAGGAATGAAAATAAAACACTTCGAGCAATTGGAAAGATAGTTGGAAGAATTTATTCTTTCAGAAGCACTAATTTTAACCTTTATTATTAGTTAATTGAACAAGCAATTATGACAATTTATGATCTGAAATTCTGGTGAAGTTTCCAAATTATAGAGGTTTAATTTCGGTTTTAGAAAGTGACATTTCAATTTATTTTTGATTAATCATTAAAATTCTCTTTTAATCCTTTTTGTATATCTCAGTATTATATATATTTAAAAAAAATCCTCTTTCTAATGCAGCCCAATAGATCAACATGCTATATCACATTTCTGAGAGGCCTTGCATGGAATAACATTATTTCTGTGTTTGCAAATTGCAATAATGTCAAAAATTCTACATTGGGATTTTCATCATGTTTTTGATGCCATCCTTCCCGAAAAGCAAATATCTGATGAGTTGAAAAATAAGCAATGTAACATCACATAATAATATTATGGTTTTCAATTTAAATCTTTGATGAAATCTATCAAAGGGAAGCTTGTCTACTTTTCTGCATGTGAACACATGGTAAATGTTTTTAAATTTGCTTTATGATTTTATCTCCAGAATTTTTTTATTATTTGTACAAAATATTTGCAACTCCACTAATATGGGAAGAAGTGTTTGTTAAAAATTGCAGATGGATATCTAGATTACTTTTTTAAAAACTCAATTTAGAGAGATTTATAGAAAAAGTGCATATATTATTTATCAGAGTGAAAAAAATTCTAATAATTTTGTTTGACAATTTAAAATGTTTTCTGTATAATTGTTATTTTGAAAAAATTGAGGGATATCAAATATCCCAAGTCACATGTCAGGATTGATTTTTTTCCATCAGAAAAAGCTGCCATTAACTCCACCACTCCCATTTTTATAGATGTATAGCCCTTTCTCTTTCATTCTACCTCTGGACTAACATGATACCAATTCTAAAGTCATTGGTGTCAGTGGGAGCTATTTTGTCAAAATAACTTGATATGGCTCAGAATTAAAAGCTGATTTTAGATCGTTGAAAGTCTCCTGTTGTTGTTGAACCCGCACAGACTTCAAATTATTCTTTAACCGGTTGAGTGTTAAAGAAGTATATCTTCAGCACTCTTCTCTTATTTTCTTGTATGTGTGCTAGTAGTGTGAAATAAAATGGATATTTATTTATGCTTTTGGAGAATAATAGAAATGTTTGTATTTAACTCTAATTATTATATATAAAGTAATTTTTATCAACAAAAATATTTTTTTTAATACTCACTTATTACAAGATAATTTTGCTGTACAAATTTCCAATTCCATTTCTATTTTTTTTATTGCTTACCTTATACAGTTGTAAGTGATGCAAGCAATGAAACCACCAGCAATTTTTCTTAAGAAAATTTTTTACTCATTGTAGTGTTGCTGTAGTATTTTTGATTGCTAACTTTTCCTTCTGTATAACAGTAATGTTCAAAGTAGATTGCAGTCTTATTAAAAACTACAATTATTATGAATATAACTGCTCTCAATTAAATTATAGTAATTAATAGCAGTGCGATTGCACCTTCTATGAATTTTTGGCATTGTATCAGAGAAGCTTCACCTCTCCAGTAATTAGGGAATATGTCAATGTTTCAGGTGACACATCGCATCAGCTTCTTTTTCTATCATACCATGTCTTACAAAAACAAAAGCACACCTTTTATTTTTTAATATTCAAAATTATTTTGAAATACTAAATGTTAAATATTGTCCTACATTATAATTTGGAATTACTTTAATATGAAGATGCTAGAATTAATATATTTTCCCATTTTTCTGATATTTTTTCGTTGAATTAAGAATTATCGGACATTATGCTTATATTTTCATTAAGTGTATATATTTATATATGTGTATATATTAAGAGTATATATTTAATTTTTAGTGCTTTACTTTTCTTAGTATTAGGAATGTGTCAATGTTATCGCCAATGTTTTCTTGAGATTTATTCTTAATATTTTCTTCTTCTTAAAGCAAAATGCTTAAGATAATATTAAATACGTTTAACTTAAATTTATTCAATATATTATACAAGTTCATATTTCTTTTGTTTTGTGTTCTTTAAAAAAATATTTAAGAAAAGAAATGTCAATTTTTTCTTAAATAATTTGATATACTGATTATTTCAGAAACCTGAAATAATCATTTTCTGGTGGTTTTACCCTGCAGAAGTGATATACATTAAATAAGTGCATTCCATAGTTCTTTGTTAGTTCTTGACTTTTGTTGGATGATTTTTATTCTGCATTTGTTATTTTCCTCGTGTAATTTTGATTTGCATTATTTTAATTCAAAACTTTTGTATTTATCGTTTGTTTGACTAATTTAAGTTTGAAGTGTATCTGTGGTAGTTACGTTTCTTAATTCTAACTAATAATCAAAATTTATTGTATTGTTAAATAAAATTAAATATTTCTTCTATCTTTCATCTCATCCGATTTTGCTCAATTCATCCTCCTGCCAAATTTACTATTTTGTGTGGAGGGTTTCTGTGTTTGAGAATATAGTATATGAAACAGATGAAAATTTATAAAATTCATTCATCCCATTTTTTATCCAAATAATTTTTTTATGCAATAAAAAAAGAAATTTAGTGAAAAGAGCCAAATTTTCACTTTTTTTTTGTATGATACAAAAGGATTAAACATTCTGCCAATGTGAAGGCAGAAGGTTAATATGGTTGGTAGGTTAAAGGCAATTAATTGAATTTGCCAATTATGTATACATATTATGTATAATCCATTTGTATCATATAATAATATGTAATAATTAATATGTTTCATGAATATGTTTCTTAATGTGATGAATAAATGAATTTCGCCTAAAAAGATTTTATTTAAAATTATTATGTATTCTATTTTGATGTTTATTTTATCAAACGATTTGGAAGTGCCAAACCTTAAGACTCATTTTTGCATTTGTTTTGAAAAACATTTACTGCTGTTGAACAATAATTAAAATAAAAATGATATCAAATCTGGCAACAAATTAAAGAAATATTTGTAAAAAGTTGTTTTTATGTGGCTTTAAATTTTTCTTTTGTAAATTAATATACATTGTATATATGTATGTGTAATCTTAGGTTGTTAGTGAACATCTAGTCATCAAAACCATTTGTGTTTATAAGACATTTTTTTCCCCACTTTTTATAGCGTTGTAGTCAGCTAGAGAGTTTTCAGATTGATAGCAACAGAAAAGTAGAGAGTTACGAAAAAGATCTTGCTGAGTGTCGTCTTCTTATTAGTCAAGTGAGTAGTTTTCTGATACATTTTATTTGGAATTAGGAACTAAATTTGTTCTAAACTCAAATTTGAAATAAATGCTGTACAAAGCATATGTAAGATAATTGAAATTACATTGAATTAATATCTGATAATTTTGCAGAATCATGAATATGAGGTTATGTCTATACAATTGAAATAAAATTAAATAGAACCAATATTCCTGGTAAAATATTCTTGGTGGTGTTTGTTTAAGACGAATGTATGCAATATATTTCCATAATAGAAAATTGTAACAAAGTATGAAATTAAGTATATCTGCTGTCTGTAGCATCCTTAAAAAATATAAATTTGCATCAAATAATTTTTGTATTGAGTTCATTAGCATTTAGTTAATGAAAATTTTAAAAAATCTGTGAATGTATTGATTAAAATATATTTCCAGTATGAAGCGAAGATGAAGTCTCTGCAAGAGACGATCCGAGACAATGAAAACAAAAAGCGAAGTTTGGAGGAAGAGGTGGATGCTTTGACAGAAGAATGTGCTAAACTGAAATCTGCAAGTGTGTATTACCACATGGTTTTTTTTAAAGGAGCATTTTGTATATACCAAGCACTATAAGCATATATGTATTAAAATTAAACTATGAGATTTTCAAAATTTAATCATCAATTAATTGAATACTTAATTAAAAGTTTTGTTCCTTTTTCCATTTATTAATGAAGGTGAAAAAAAAAAATTCGAAATTCCAAAATAAAAAGTTTTTTTAAAAAAAACTTTAATTATTGTACTAAGTAATAAAACATTATCGAAAATCTAGTTGTCAAAAATATAAAAGTGTGTGAAAACAGGGATAAAGCAACAATGTATATCTTAAGAAAGAAATTCAATTAAATATTAATATGTTATGAATTGGATAAAAATGTAAGTTAACTTGAAAATTTTTTAACAGTGCTTTATACTTTTACATTTTGGTTATGAGCCCCCATTTCTTTTATAACCTGAATATAATATCCAACATTTGATATCTGAATGTAAATGTATTTTGATTTTTAGATATATTTTTTTAAAAATTCCTTCTACTTTGCATCCATCTTTTGTGATCATAAGTGAAAGTGAATAATTATTTGAAGCCCTGTGTCTACATAAGAGCTTTATTGCTGTACAATATATTCATTTGAAAAAACAATAAAAAAAATGTTAACTTTAAAAAAAAATTTTTTAAAATTTCTTGTATGATCTGCCCTATCTATATTTATAAAATGCTATTGTATGCAATACATAAATCGCACTGATTTCTTATTATCGAATGGCAACAACCAAATGTGAACAAAGCATCTTACAAATTTTGAATTGTTTCATTGAATGATCGTATGGTTTCATTGAAGTTAATATTTCATTTAGCTAATTAATATTATTAGGAATTTTCTGAACTTTTTCTCCATATCACATTACATTCAGTCAGATGAAAGAAAATATAAAAGAAATAGGCTTTAAACAAAATTTAATAGAGCTCAAAAATGTGCTTAACCCTTGCCATATTATAATCTTCATAACTTGCTTACAGAAATTGATGCTCGTCATTTTTAGTTATATAAAATAAAACAATGAAATGTTTTTTTAATGCAATCCATATTAATCATGTTGTTGTTTCTGATCCCAGGTGGTATAGCTGCACTATACCACCTCCATGAAAGAAAAGATCACTAAAAAGTAAAAACAAAAGCAGATTCCTTAAAATCTCAAAAATATTAAAATTCAAACATTTAAGAATATGATTGATGGGAGGCTTGTTCTGCCTTGCACCAAGGACATTCAGCAAAGATCTTCCGACCATGTTGGAAGGTAAGGGGTTTGGTGTGTCTACACAAAAAGCGAGTGAAAGCTGTTTGCTGTTTCTAGAAATATCGAGACGGTGACATCAACCAGGACTTTTACCAAAGTACTAAGGGTTGAGCAGATGGGATGCTCCAAAGCACCTCCATCTTTTTGATAGAGGAAATTTCAAAATATGTTCGAGTTGGGTCACCATGAAATGTATCAGCTTTGGCTGTCTTGGCTAAGTTATCGGCTATCTCATTACCATTTACACCATTATGTGAGGGGACCCACTGAGAGTGTAGTATAGAATGCTCTGCAGAAAGTTTGGCAATAAGGTCTATGATATTCATGCTAGTCTTGTCCCCCACTTTCGTCCAATGAGAAAGGTGCTGTATAGAGGCACGACTGTCCGTTTTAAATCCAAATGTCACTGAAGACAAGTTCAGTGGATTTGTCAATATATTGAAAACCCTTATAAATTGCAATAAGTTCAGACCTGAAAACAGAACAGCTGTCAGGATTTCTAATCAAAATATCAGTAGCTCCTATGTGCACGCCACTACCAGAAATGCCACCATCTCCTTTAATCAATAATCATTACAAGCATGAAAAGTCAATAATTTTGGGGGAACAAACTAGTCGTTAAAAGGAGCAATTTTTATTATTTATTAAAAATGTATAATTTATTAATGTATTATTTTTGCAACTTTTTGGACGTTGAAAGAAATCTTTGCTGCTGTTTTTTATTTGAAAATTGTCATGGTGGATGTACTCATTTCCAGAACCAGTTTTCTTTTTTAATTTCTTGAACTATTGTAGCCCCATCAGTTAAAACTTAGCAAAATTAACTCAGGGTTGCCACACCACCAAGAAAACACAGGGAACAAATAAAAAATGTGCCCACCTCCTTGTTTTAGCTCCTCACTGTGCTTCCTCCAAATTGTCGTGCTTTCCCAAAAAATTCCATATTTCAACATATCACGTCCAGGGTACACCACGATATACAGCAGGTGCATGACAATTCCATTAATGAAGCAGGAGTTGATTTTTATGGTATTTTTTTATACACATATGGACATTTTAAACTACAACATAAGCACAACATAACACATAGGCAAGAGAATACATGGTGCCTTCTCTACATCGGTATCTCTGTTACATTCAGTTAGGGAAGACACATTTTCCCTTTTTTCCACCAGAGGGAATTAAAATCTAACATACATATATCATTATTAGATAATATATCATTAAATAATAGGTGACATTCACCTCATTATTATGATTGTGGATTTTATAAAGTATATGATAGCGGTGTAACTTGATTATCTCAAACCATCTGAAAGACAAATACTTTAAGTGAAGATATGCAATGCTAATGTTATGTGGTAGGCTGGAATTAAAGTTTTAGAAATTTTGATACTTTCATTGCATCTTCATACTGTACCTGCAGAATATAACATATTTATAGATATTGGCTGTGAAATATTTTCTCAACTGTCTTACTTATTAAATCTCTCCTGTGATAATTTTTATTTCTTTTTACAATTTTTACAATTATTTTTTTCTGGTAAAATAATGGCGTGTGAATTGAGATGTCAATTCCCCAGATAACATTGGTTTTTTGATATGGAAATTTAAAAAAAATTACCTTCTTTTATCATGTTGACTATTTTACTTTGACTATAGTACAGTTGACTATTATGCTTGATATAATCCAAGCCAAGAAAATTAATTAACAATAAAGTATTTTATTTTTCTGCATTCTGTATTCTTATAAATGACAAACAAGTTTTATTTTTAAGGTAATTTATATTTATGAATGGCTAAGGAAATGTTTCTACCATGTCTAATTTTTATTTTTCTACAAAACTTCTATTTTATTTAAACTGGGTTATATTCATTGCAGAAGAGATGCACATTATGGCTTCCCGAGAGAAAGAAAAAGAGAAGGACAGTGCAGAAAAAATGAAAGAAGCTCTTGAGCAACAAATTGAGAAACATCGAGAAGCACACCAGAAACAGTTAGCACAACTTAGGGATGAGATTGCAGAGAAACAAGCTCATATCGACCAGCTTAAGGAGTGAGTAGTAATTCATAGCATAAATTATTATATACACCTTTGTGATACAATTTTTTTTTTTGAATTTCTCGAAATCCACAATTGTTTTTTGTTTTTTTTTTTTTGCTTATTCATGTGTAATTTAGGCAGGCGAGATTAAAGTGGCAGATACTAATATGACTTGTTTTCAAGTAATTTAACTAATTCCTTAAGCTTTGAAATAATTTGGTTTAAATCAAATTATTAAAAAAATGTTAACTCAAAGGTTTGTTACAATCAATTGAATTTTTATTTTACAACAGAATTTATTTACAAAGCCATTGCCATAAAAATTGAACTAAATAAATGAAAGAAAAAAAATTACAAAAGTTTTAGTGTATTTGCTCGCATACTTGGTTTATAGTAAATTCCTACCCTTGACACTATAATCAAACAGATAAATGTCAGTATTCAAAACAGAAACATCAAATACATTTATTTCAAAGTAAACTAACAATTTACAGGATAAAAGGATAAAAGAATTTGTTGTAATCCTAATATTCATAAATCACAAAGGTACTTCTGCAGTTCTACCACTTCTTGCAGTCAAAGTTTCATCATCATTGCTATTGATATAATTTTTCAGTTAATAATAGTATTTTTCTTTGCCTTATTGTTTCTGTCCACTATATATCTTATCTCCAAAGAATCAATCCGTTTAGCAGGAAGTATATCTTCGCCAATTGATATTTTGAAATTGCACTACTTTGAGTCACTTCATTTTATTTGCATAAATTTCAAGAACTTGAGTCATTGTCCAGAGTGAAATCTTTTTAGAATCTTCTTCCATTAAGATCATATCCAGATTTTAATAATTTTTCGACTTTTGTAATAATTTCCCTTGTGACATGTGAAACAACCAATGTTTTTTCTTACATATCAAAAATTGGACATTGGCCTTACTTATTCAAGGACTGTGCCCGGCCTTTAAAACATAATAAACAAGCCTTAAATTTCTTATCTTTTTTTTTTCTTTCAAAAGACATTTGTTGACCTTTAAAACAGATTTGAGGACTGTGAGCTTTACCTGGAATATATGCGACTTTTAATTTTTTGGCTCTCTATATTATATCATTAGCCATCAGAAAGTACATTGTGACTTTTTTATTTTTGTTTTTGATTCAAAGATTCATTTAATTTCAATCCAGATTTTTCTAAAGGAGTCCTTTCTCCTCCTCTCAAAGAAACATTGATAACTCTGATAATTTATTGCTATAACAGTTTTTGTTCTCTTTGTTATTAATTGCCTGATTTTATAATCAGATTCTTAATGGCCGAACATGATTCTGCTGGCGAAAACAGCATTACAGCATATTTCACAGTGGTTATGTCAATTGATTTTAGTGATCTTGAATGCAACTTCAGTTTATCATAAAGTGGTATGAATTATAAAACTGAGCCATTTGCTCATATCTTCGGTAAATTTTTCCAAATTTAATTTTGTGTAGTTTTATTGATTACACTACTTGAAATGTTGTTGACATTGTGAATATTATTAAGGCCATGATTAAAATCAAGTTCAGATCTTCTTTCAACAGTTTTGTCACTGTTAATTTTCTTTCTTTACTGACAACTTTTGGTTTATAAATTATGATTTTTTTTTCATTATACTCTTCGCATGCAAGTAATACATAATCATATTCAGTTTTATCTGTTTTTAGAGTATTAACCTATGGATCAAGTGTTTTAAAAATCTTTCTTGGTATTCAATAAAATTCTCGTGAGATGAGCTTAAATTTTCTATATGATCCTCAGTTAAATTGGAAGAAAATATGGTTTCAAATTTATTGAATATTGTAGTGGCTTTTCCACATAGAGAATAAAATTTCTTTTTAAATTTTCCTACTTAGTCTGAGATTGATATTAAAAATAAAATTCAATATATTTCCCAAATGATGGCTCGATTCCCTCTAACAGCTCCAAAACAATCGGGTCCAGATCTCTACTTGATTTGTGTTAGAGGGTAATTATTCATGGTTTTGTTGTACTTTTTTTTCAAGCATGCAAGTTTTCAAATATTGATTTTATTATTTACAACTGAAACATAACTCTGAAATAGATGGAAGAGTACATGTATCAGACTGTTTTGTCTTTCAAACAATTTACATGATTACTATTAATTTTGAATAAATATGTGGTGCATTTTTACCCTCCTATCATTTACGTAACTCACAAAATTATGTTAATTAAACATTATTTAATGTACATTTTGTTGCAATAAAATTGTAACAAAATTTATAATTATTGATCATTTTATGTTCTAATTATTATCATTATTAATGATTTTATGTGCTAATTATTATCATT
>JAPMOR010042918.1:573385-599781 GCA_026543865.1 Argiope aurantia
TACACTGTCACTTTTTCATATGCAGTTCTTCAAATTAACATTACAGTCATTGAGAAGTATATCTTGTCTGTCATTAGAATGCATGTATATTGACTAAATCCAATTATAGTAGTTGTTAATTAATATCCTGACTAACTAAAGTTGGCACACATGTATGGGAAGGACAAAGCATAGAATTTTATAGACAGGAGATTTTGGTAGTTTAACATGATCTTCACCAATTCCCTGTTGTATTTCTGGAACTACCCTGACAGTGTCCAGAATGAGTTTTATCATATGTGCAATTGGTTTCTTCAGATTGGTGAATTGGAACCCATAACCATTAATTTCTATGGTAGACAGACAATACTTTTGTGCATTTAAGTAATGAAATTTTACCATTTCACTGCATTGTTTGAGGTATTTTGTTCAAGCCAGGTGACTAGAAGCAAGCACTCAGATCACAGTACCTTTATATTGGTCAAAGTAGTGTCCAGCATCAGAACTGAAAATCTGCATGCCTTCATAATTTTTTTTCCAATTTCAGCAGAGATTCAATTTGCAAATTCAGAACAGAACATATGGGGTGATCTGTGAGGTCACTGGTAAAGCACCTCATGAGACATATTTGTAAAAAGTGGCAATATGCCATCAGTTGTGGTAACTATACCATTTTCCATAACATATATACCAAAAATTGGTTAATGATTTTTATTTATCCAGGTTTGTTTTGAATTCTTGCCATTCCTTTAACTTACAGAAGATTTCTTATGGGAAGACTAACTTTTGCAGTAACCACAATTTGAGAGAAATTTCTGTATGCTTGATCTAGAGTATCTTTTATTTGATTTGTTGTTGTAAAGAGAAAGACTTAGCTGAAGTTGTTGATTATCCCCCAGCACCAAACGTTGCAATAAAAATATCTTGATACCTTCAAAACTAGGAGTTGTGGCAACTTATTGAATTGCTTTCATGAGAATTGTATTTTGGCACTAATGTTCCCTTAAATTTCTGGGCAGAAGCAGTTGGCTTTTGGTTTGGTATCTTTTTTATTGCTTTTCTTTCTTTACATAAGAATTAAACTCATTAAAATTATTAGTTTTAATGTAAGATATTTCTAAATTGGGATAATTGTTTTATGTTCATTTTGTATTTTAGTGCTGTTGTTTTTGTCACAATGACATTTCATCACAATAGACACTCTTAAAGGATGTGTTTAAAAATGTTCTATTTGAAGGTTTCTATTTCTTCTTATTAAAAATTTTCTATCCTCTAGATCCCACAGCAATCAAAGGAGGTCGTAAAGCTGTTTCTCCAATCAAAAATTCAAGTAGGTGAATCATTTGTGTCTCTGATGATGAAATTTTGTATTAAGTAATTAAAGAAATTCATTCTTCAATTAGTGGAAATATCATGGATTCAAAAATGTTTTAATTGCAATTCATATAAATAGCTATACTCCGAGACTAATGCTTTAGAAATTCTTAGTGCTATTGAATAGTGCACTAAGAATTTCCAAATAAAGACATTTTGGATATTTTATACATGTTTTTGTCATTTAACAAACATTACCATAATGTGAAAATGAGTCGACAAGAATAAAACATCATCCCCTTATGTTGTATGTCATTTTTTTAAAAATATATTTTCCTCATCTTGAAAAATTTCATATATTATACAAACTGTCAGTGAAAATGTATTGTTAAATATTCGAAAAAAACTAGGTTGCCTATTTCAATAAACAAAAATACATTTATTAGTTACAAAAATGCATGCAACTGAATAGATTTTATTCATAATTATCATTAAGCAAAAGGAAGATTTCTTGGCAATTAAATAATTCTTTATTAGTTAAACTACATAGGTAAATTGACTTTGATTCTGCTAAGAATGTTACTTATTTGTTTTTAGCATAAAAATTTTTGCTTGTTTATTTTATAAGATAATTTTTTTATCATAAATATTGTTTTACATTTTGTGTATTTTATATAAAAGATATTTAACATATTTTTACCCCAAGCACTTGCATATTGGTAAAACATATTCAATTAAAATGTATTTCAAAAACCTACTGTAAACTAGTCAATACACAAAAAATATGCAATCGCAACAGCTTCTTCACACTTTGTTTTTTAAACACTATTAGAAAAAGAGGGAACATTCTTCCGCTTTCTTTGAAGCCATAGAGGAAGTATTGCTACAAATTATATCTAAACATATTTATTTTTTTTAAGAATTTTTTACAATGAAAAATAATATAAATTATCATCACTGGAATTATATATAATGTCCAGTGAAGCTCTATGCATGCAAACAAAATCTATGCTGTGTTTGAATATTTTACTGCCAATTTTCACATGCGGAAACGCCAAGATAGTTTATTTAATAGAAATGAAAGAAAAAGTATATAAAATTTGCCCATCAGTTTTAAACTTAACTTCTCAATGAGCTACATGCTACCTACGATTTGTACAAAATAGACAAGAAAGTGAGTTAATGTTACATTGTCATCCAGTTCTGAGTTATGTTTGAAGTTTCAAACATATCCTGAAGTTACCTTAACATTGATTGCAAAATTTGTACTGAAGCAGACAAGAAGACGAATTAATAAAAACCTGTTTAAAAGATTGTTGCCTCTGTGTGAAGATAGCTGTTTTAATTTCGCAATCTTTTTAGCATTCCTGTGTTTTTGTTAATTATTTCGATTTCTTATTATTTAGGTTTTGTAGAGGCCTGATTATCAAATGGATAGAGTAGGCAATTGCCAATGGACCCCCAAGAAAGAATTTCTTTGTCAGTAGGACATTTTGAAAATATTCCTGTTAAAATCAACACTCATCTAAATTTCAGAATATTTTTTTTAAGATTTATTTCAAGTCTACAAATTCGCTTGCAGATCAGTGGAATCTTGTTTATTTAGGTTGACTGATTGACTCAGAATTTTCCCTTCTCTCGTAAATTAAAGGAAAAGAAAATGATTCCCTGCTGTCATTAAAAGGGGAAAAAAATGCTTATGCAATTTGCGAGTTTAGGATTTATCGCTTTTACAAGAAATCTGAACAGAGAAAAAGGAACAACATTGATCTTATGCCGAGGAGAGATTTCTGCATATTTTCTTTTCTTGTCTATCCTCACTTATGAAAGCAGTGGCTCATATGTCAATTAAAATATGTTCACATGTAATATATTTAATGTAAAACTTCTTCATAAAATATTATAGTACGCAAAATCTTTTTATTGTCTGAAATATTTTTAATTAAAGGGAAAAGAGTAACTAAATCAGATGATTTTTAAAATCACATAAAATGCAGAGGAATGTAGTGAAATTAGTTCCATATTATCATGTGAGAACATGATGTTGTTTTGGTTAGGGGGTTTTGAAGCTCGAAGTCGCATAAGCTATGAATGTCGAAGCTCGAAATCGCATAGGCAATGAATAAAGCATAAATGGCAATCTTCAACATCATCTTTTAATCGTATATATTTTTTACCTGCTTTTACCAGTATTGCATTATTATTACGTATGCTTCTTTGACAGCAGATGTGTTTTTTCGGCGTAGAACTATGACATCAAAGCTGCTTTTTCATCTCAAAATCGGTCGAGCTCCAAAACTTTGTTTGCCAGCTAGAAAAATTGAAAATGAAAGTTTAAAAAAATTATCTTTATTTATATATATATATATGTATATATATATATATATATATATATATATATATAGAGAGAGAGAGAGAGAGAGAGAGAGAGAGAGAAGGGGGGGTATAGAGACCAATAGAGAACTTTCGTGATTGTTTGAAAAACCAGTTTAAACTGGTTAATGACTTAAATTAATTACAAAAAATAATAGATTTCTCAGATGATAACTTGAAATTTGCAATCATAGATTTCATTAAAAAAAAAATTATTTAGAATTTTGGCTGATTTTCAAAAAGAATGAACATTGGAACTTAAAGAAGCTTTTTATAAATTTAGAAAATATTTGATCTGAGTTTGATGATGAATTAAAATTTTTTAAATACATTGGCTTAGTTACAATAAATTAATTTATCAAAATAAATGAAGAAAAGTATAATGGATACAATGTATTCTCATCTGTACAATGGTTTCTCATAAATTGATGTAGTATATAAAATGGCACAGTCAACTTTCCTGAATATAATAACGAAGATGAAAATTCACAGTTTATGCTTTACGATCACAGATACAAAGTTTCTCAAAATTGATGCTCCTGAAAAATTGTTATTGATTGTCAATAAATCAATAATACCTGAACTGTTGTTCATTCTCGGCTTCGAAAATCTTCTGCGCATGTTTAAAGAGGTGTTCATTTTGGCTAAAAATTGTGGAAGAGAAAGATAACAGAAGTCTATAATTAGGTTTAGCAATTAAGCGTACTCAGATTATCGCAGAATTAGGTGGCATAATAACTACTCATTTTTCTGTGTATCGCCCCTTGTCGAGGTGCAGTTGTTGAAATGTGTTAGTCTCGCTATCTCAAAATGAACAGTGGCTATTATGGACAATAAACATAAATTAGGGAAGAAAAAAAAATATTTTCAGAAATTTTAATTGAATTTATGCTTTAAAAAATCGAGGACAATTTCAATATGAAATAGTACTAATAATATATAAATTAAAATATAAAATGTTTTATAAAATAATGCTTTTTTTTAAATTTTTAAAATATTCTGTACTCTAATTTAACAGTATTTAAAATATGTTTAAAAAGTTATAACTTTCTTTTACTATTTTGATTAAGTTGAATGCACATTCAGTATAATGTTAAACCTAATAAATAAAAGATTAGAAAAAATGAATCTCAAAATATGTTCTATGATTCAGACTGTAGAATGCAAAATGATGGGAAAAGGGCAGTCTGCTGTTGAATATGTTAAGGGAAAGAAAAGAGTTTTTGAATGATGCTATTGATAAAAGTTCGTGCAAAAAATTGAAATCATTGAGAAAAGCTATAAAGAGCAATTTTAGATAAATAAATAATAATAATAACAGTCAAATTTTGAAAGTGAAGGAAAACAAAAGATTGGATCATAAAATAATGCTTGAACTTTTGACTTAAACAGTAATAATAATAGTAATAATGTATAAGTAAATAAAGTTTTTATATAATCATATTTTCTTAGTGAGATATATCCTTTGCTTAGTTTTTATTTTCGTATTTTAATAAAATTTTTTAAGTCATTCATTTTTTATGCATTAACTTGCATTGACATTATAATTTTGCAATGTTTTTAATATCAAGTTTTTCTTATATTACTTTATTTTATTGGCCAATTAATCTAACTTATTTTACTTCTCAATGTTTGATTGGCACAATTTGTTATTTATGAAATTCAGTTTTGGTTTTATTCCATGTCTGAGTGCGCAATACTGACTGCCATTTCATATCAATATTTCATTCTTTAATAACTAATAGTAAAAAAAAAAAAAAAAAAAAATGTTGCATCAAAAGAGGACTATATTATCAACTTCATTTATTTTACTGAAGTTTTTTTTTTTTTAAATTAGAGAAAATATTGTAATAATAAAATTGTAATTGTGAAAGTATTGTTATTTTAAGTCAATGCACAAAAATTGGGGATAACAACAATAATAATAATGTTAAATGAGTATTTTAAATATTTGGTTAAATAGTGAAATATGTTTCTTTTTCATTTGAACTCATAGACGATTTTATCAGATTGTATAAAAGTACCTTTAATAATTTGCCCAAATTAGAAAGAATTTGATAGGCTATAAAATTGGTATTCTCAGAAGGTAATTTTTTGAATTTTATAAAAGTTGTTATCAGAAGTTCCTTGAGAAGCAAGAAAATTTCCCTTAATTATTTAATAAAAATTAAAATAACAGCTTCAAAATTCACATTTTCACTATCTGAAGTCTATTTCTTCTAATATTGTGAGAATCTTGCATTAGAGACCCTGTGCACCAGTCTGCATGATTGAACTTTTATTTATTATTTTATAGATGAAAGTTAATATCTTGTCAATCTGAGAGGGATGGACTTCTCTGGAGGGTGCTTCTGATTTGCTTCCATCTGTCCAGGGATCATCAGTCTTCTTCAACTCAGCTGCACTCGGACAGTATTTATTCATGTACATAAAGAAAGAAAAATTCCTACTAACAGCAAACCAGTTCCCGGTTTTAATATTTATTTGCTTTATCATACTTAAGTTTGTATTTTTTAAACAAATTTAGATATTTATATTAAAAGAAATCGGAGCATACAGGAAAAATATTGTTGGTAAATGCTGTAAAGCTGTTAGAATCTGTGATCTGGCATTGAAATTATTGAATATTTTCTCTTTATTTACTATATGATTATGAAAAATTTATTATTCAATCTAGATTTTATTTATTTGGGTTGTTTTTATAAATTATTTTACTTGGTTTTATCTAAATTATTTTAATCTATGCAAGCAAGCAAGAAATAGGGAATGGGAGAAATCAGAAAGTGAATGCCTGTGCATAATTTTTTATACTGAAAGATGCTATTATTTAAATTTGTAGTAGCTCATTTTGTTTAAAATTTACCTTTTACAATTTACCTTTAGGGAATCATTTATAATAATCCTATAAAATACACATTTATAATTTTATTTAAAAATTTTGTATTTATCTTGCTTCTAACTGACATGTGCAAGTGTGTAAATTTCAGCAATTTGCAAACATTACTAATGTTAAATTCAACCCCCCCCCCACACACACTGCTAAACTCAAAAGAAATATCTCATCTTTTCAATGGTGGTTCTAACATTCTTTATGAGTTACTAAATCTTAATTTATGAACAAATGAGGTAAGATTGATTGGATAGTAATAATTGGTAATATGCTAAACAAACAAACCAAAAAAAAAAAAAAAAAACCCTCTTAAATCTGATTGTTTTTATATTTTCAGAAATTAATAAAGTAGTTTGTCTCCATCTATGAAATGTGGGATACTACAATTTGATATCAGTTTGAAATAAGGCTTCATTAAAAAAAAAAATTGAAAAAAAAAATGTTACGAATATTTTGAAAGTAACAGAAAAAAGGGAATATTTCTCAGCATGTTTTATCCTTTCAGTGGTACACACAGTTTCCTTTTTAAAAATGATATTAGTGAATATATCCATAAAGATGATTTCTAGTAGATATGTTTTCTTTATTAGATTTTTTTAATAATTGATCATCAAAAGATTGCCATTTAGTTATAAAAAATACTTTAAAAAAGTAGTTTTGAAAGGAAACCCCCAACCATCGATTAAATTAAAAGAATTTAGAATGATTTTGAGTAATTAATTTGAAGATGCTATGAATGATTGGCAACCACAACTGATATGGATGTATACTGTTTTATTATGTCTACATTTCTAAGTAGATATTTATCCTGGAGTTTATATGAGGATTATAGATAATGTTTCCATATATCATTTTATAAAATGCTGTATAAAAAAACTTTTATTAACTGCTTGCAACTTGAAGATTTTTTGTCTTTTCTATAGTAAAAAGGGAACTGTTTTATGAAATAACACCTTGATGTATTTGTAATGTTTGTTTCCTGGTGGCTTAAATGAGTAATACAATATTTTTTATTTTAAAAGAAAGTTTAAATAACTGGTGAGGGCCTTATAAAAACTAATTTTCTCCAATAGCACTGGCATGCAATGCTACATACAACAAAGAATGTTTTGCAGCTCTATTTGTGATATGTTAAAGTATAGGGACAGAAACCCTGGATTTAAAAATTAACTTATTTTTCCAGTTGCTTTCTTAGTTTAAATGCAATCATTATTTTGTAATATTTAATGTCTGTGTTTTTGTAGTGTTTGATATAATTTTAAATAAATCTCTCTGCTTCCTAAGTACAAGGTTTATTTTTTATTTGAATATTCTTTATGCTTTTAAAAGAGGTTACTTCTGCATTTTATTATAAAAAATGCCTTAGAAAATCCAATGAAATGGCATAAATTTGACCAAAGAAATCATGACATTCTGTGAGTTTTGTTTCTCCCTGATTGAAAGAACTGCTTCATTCTATCTGTGCCTTTTAAAAATCAGTTTTTTTATTTCTCTGTGTATAAATCTTTTTTAGATAAATATTGATGAATTATATTTGTATTCATCGGCTATCTTCAATAAATTATTTCTGACTGCTCCATGTATCTTTTTATTAATGTACATTCATATGCATACAAATTAATTCTCTGACATCAAATTCTCTGCTTTTTGAAATATTTACAGTTCCCACTATCCTAGGAAACTACTTCAAATTATTATCCTCATAATGGGAGTCTCTAAAAAACATTTTTTTTAAAAAAATAGGCAAACTTACGTTTTTTTTTAATAAAGGAAAAGTTGATTCCACTAGGAGGAAAGATTGCCGATATGGAGATTCTATCATTTGCCAGTTTCTTCCCCATTTTGTTTGGAAAGACAACTCCCAAAGAATCCTCAGCAGAAGTAGCTGTTGAAAGATTGCCATTCATATATTGCTCAGAGATAGAACTGAAATAGTTTCTGAAATCTGTGGAAAATGATTCTCTTGCTAGGAGATTTCAAACTTTTCATACATAACATTTCTTTTCAATTTCCTCATGTGGACCAACAAATAGCTATTACTTAATTTCATTTAGCATTTCTTCATTCATTGGCATAAATGTATGTAGCTTCTAATTATTGTACTCCTAATGGATTCATACTTTGTGTGAAAAATAATAGGAAGTTGAAACCAACTTTTATGGGCCATTCCAAAGCCAAAGGATAATTTATGAGAATTCTGTGGAAAAATTATTATTTATCAGATTCGCAAAAGTGAGAGTTTTTTTACTTATTGAATGATGAAATGCAAAAACAGTCTTTGCCATTATTATTATTATTATTTTGTAGGTTGCACGTTGCCGATTCATTTTAATGAAGTAAAATTGTATCCATATGAGAAAAGGCTTCCTTTTATTCGCTAGAGAAGGAGGAACTGCCTAAAATTTTCAGAAAATAGAAGGCTTAAAAAAAAAAAAAAAATTGCTTACTGTCATCAAAAGTGCTTAAAATTGAAAACCAATTTTCAGCATGTTAAAAGTGCTTGCTTAATGTTCTTAAAAATGTTTACCATGTTCGAAGTTTTTTTCCCCCTTGTTCCCTCAGGCGTTGAATGCGATACAATGAAAACGTAATCATAAATCATTGTTTACCGGATATATCTAGAAAGATAATCTGGCGAAAATGAAGAATTTGCGAAAGAAATCCATGAGTTTCAACACTATTTTCTCACTTCCATTGAGGCTGTTTGGGAATTTTGACTTAACCTTCAAGTGGGTCAGCTTCGGGCGCCTGCGGAAGCAGATATGTTAATGAGATTCTGAATGTGGTTATTCCTGATTTTATAGAGGAACTTCCTCTAATACTTCCATCATGTTTCCAACATGATGGATCTCCAGCTCACCATACTACAAATGCGAAACACTGGTTAAATAAACGAGTTTCCAGATAAGTGGATTAACTTGCACGGTCCAGTCAAATTTCCCCCTAGATCACTTGATTTAACGCCTATGAATTTTTGTGTGTGTGAAGTCGTTTACGTACAGCGGTTTATTTGTCGCCTCCCTTAAATAAAACAGAATTGCAACAACGCATTTTAGAGGGTTGTGGCATCACCGAACAAGAGCTTGATATAGAGTGCACAGAAGTGCCATCAGACGAATGCAGATCTGTATTGGCATGGATGGAAAACATTTTGAACAAGTTACGTAATCTTTCCTTAAAGTTATTATTTCTACAAATTTTTAATACTTTTGAACCAACAAATAGCAAAATTATTTATGTATTCAATCATAACTTTCTTTGTTAATTTGTGTCCGACCTCTAAAGCACGAATATTATACATAATTTTTTCTCTTTGCGAACGCGTACCCAGGCATCGAAAAGTAGTTTTAAGTCAGCATTTATGTAGCTTCATATCTTTGAGACTTTTTGTGATAAAATGCTGAAATTTTGTACATGACCTTATTGGAGGATCGGGCACGTTTTACTCGCTGGGAATTTTTTGTACGCGGCCGCATAAAAATTGAAATTTTGCATTTTATTAAGTTTAATCCCCTGAAAATTTTAATCGATTTCATAACATTTTGCAGCTTTTTTTACGCAACTTTGTAATTTACAGTATATGTCTTATGATCAATATTTAACGAATAAAGGACGCGGTGTAGGTTTTTGAAACAAAATATTTTTTCACAGTGCTAATATACTATTAAGATTCTGATGGGGATTTCCGACACATGTCAATCACAAGCAAGGGAAACACAGGGATCTTTTTTTAAAAAAGAATTCGTTTAGATCAGCAATTTTTGTTTCACTCGGAGCGTGGGAACCGCTGACTAAAGCATTTTACAAAGCTTCTCTTGAATTAATTAAATAGAAAAAGTGGAATGCGACCAGGAAATAAGAGAATATTTTAGAATGAAGCTACTATGGGCTAAATTAAGATAAAACTTGTGAATTAATTTGAATTTAAATTAGAGTAAAATATCATTACAATCCCCCCCCCCCCACTGCAAGACGTAGAAGTGCGTCAGGGCCCTTTGACACACAACCATACCCTACAGCAGAGGTAGCCAACCTTTATGGATCAATGTTTCTAAAGAGATGTTCAATGAAGTATATACGTGCCGTCAAATAGTTTTGATTTGTGATTATCAGGAAAATAATAAAACTAAATACTAACAACTCAAAACTCTTTATTTACTACGAAAAGATGTATTTTGTACTGTATAGTAGTAAAGTTTTTAGTTATACGTGTAATTTAATTAAAGTAACATTAGTGTGATTTCTGCTGTTGCAGATTGGTTGACAACTTATAACTTATATTAGAATTTCAAGATGTTACATTTAGCAGAATGCATGCTGAATTGTAGTCATCTGCGAAACGGTTTCTAAGCGAGTCTTTAATATTCATTTCTGAAGATCGCAGGCAGAGGTAGATGAAGAAACTCCATGTTTTTAAAATTTCGTTACTGGCATTTTTACTTATATTCCTTATTAATGTTTCTGTTTAAACTTTTTCTTGTTTCAATAAATTTTTGATTCCATTTTGAATTAGACTGAAAATCAGTCAGTTACTTTTCAAATTCCTTAATTCCCAATCGAATCGGAATAATTTCAGTTATCAAATGAAGTGACATCAGGGTGCGTAATAAACTTGAGCGTTTCCGATAATTTCTTTAACTGAGAAAATCTCGCTGAAAATTCCTTGATTGAAGAATCAATTACGGAAATATATTCTTCAATAACTTTTTTTTCGTCTGGTTTCTCATCTACTTCTAAATCTTCGTTTCTCGAAACATGCAGCTTAGCGTCAAAAGCGCGAATGAGATCCATGATGACGATAATTGTTTTATACGTGCCTTTAAGCTTAATGTTCGATTCATTGAAACACTGACATACGTCTGTGTAAAAACAAAAAATCAAATAAACAGTAACATAAACATTAAAACATAACATCCAACAACTGTAGGTATTTGCCCATCATTTTGCTGGAAAAGTCCGATTTCTTTTAAGCAATCAACAGATGTTTGAAGTATATTCACGCGGCTCAACCAGTGAACATTATTATACCATTACCGAATTGACTTCATTAAACAAAGCAACAAATTTTCACTTATTTAAAGCCTGCGATGATATGAGGTTGACTATTTTTGTGATTAACACCATTACATTATCAAGAGATGGTAAACCATTCTTAGCGCACAATGATAGGGAATGGGAATATGCGCACCGCGACCGATAACTCGCATTTGTTCGTAATACTTCATAGCGAACTTTGTTATTTTGAAACAAAATGCACATCGTTTTGATCGGTGGCGCGCCCAAAATATTGTGTCTCGTGCTATCAATGGCACGCGTGCCACTAGTTCGCCATCCCTGCCCTACAGTGATGGCTGAGTAAGAGGTTAATATTTAAAAGTATATTGAAAGTGATACCCAAGTTCCCCTTACCTTTACATTAATACAGATATTTCATTTATCATTTTATATCAGAAATATACAAAAGACCAAAGAATTATACTTGTGAAAATCGCATGCAAATCTGAATAATCATCAACAACAAAATATTAAAAATTGAAATGATATTATGCACTAAGTTATTTTAACTATTTTTCTGTAGTAACTCAACAGATGAAGACAGTCTATGGTATATTTGCCTATGTTATTCTTTAAATGCTAAGAAGTCTCACTCAACAAGATTATTAAATTAGAAATGAAATATTAAATTATAAAATCTAATATCGATATTGTTATGATTTCAACCAAAGGAAATATCAATATAATTATGATTTCAAATAAAATATTTAGAACTGAAAGTGATAAACATAAGACTAATAAACTTCATATAAATCATTTGGAAAGGAAAATAATAATTACATGATTGAAAAATATCAAATGAAAAACTTGGAACTAAAAATAATTATGAAATTGAATGTTTTCATAAAAAATACTTGAAACTAAAAATAATAAAGGCGAAATTCAAAGATTTCAAATAAAACACTTGTAAATGAATGTAACAAACACATGATTCAAAATACTCTTATGATAAAATATTTGAGAAAAAATATTTGGCAAGTGGATGGGAAAAGAAAGCATTTGTATTTTGTAAAAACAAGGCAGAGGGGTAAAAATTTCTCCTGAGGTTTTTACTACATTATTATAACTATCCTGTGCCATTATGCAGTATATAAAAACCTTGACCCGTTACTTTTTTCATTCACAAAGTCTGTATCCATATTAACACATAAAAGTATTCTGGACACAATAAATACCAGAGTATAGTTTAATTACGATCAAGGGTGTATTTCCTCTGAGGTACTCACTAAATTTCTCTGATATCATGTGCCATGGCCTTTATTTATTTATTTATTCTTTTATTTAAAGATAAATTTAATTGATTCGGGGAAATCATCTTTCTTAATTTTAATAGCATATAAAGAAATGCCAAATTCAACACACTTTAATATTATGCATAAATTTTAAATAATAGATTTGAAAAAAAAAATTAATTCAATATTTTAAATAATAATATGGAAAGATTATTTGCAATTATGTTGTAATTGAAAAATGCAATTCAAAATAAAATCAAAAGCACAAAATATAAATCTTGACTTACACCCGTTGAATCAGTTGATGGAGGTTTAAAAAAAAAAAAAAAAACACTAATCACTTTTTGATGATTCACAAAATCCAATTTTGGGCACTGAACTTGAGAGTAAAGCAGGCGATTATTATTTTTTGATGATAATGTAGCACACAAATCGCAACTTCGAAACTGGATAAATCAATGTTGCACAGAAAGGGAGCAGGAACTTTCTTGAAGGTGTAAGGAGCACGCACATGAAGATGTGGAGTACAAACACACGGGCAGAGCAGGTTACGGAAGGCATAGAGATAAGCAGCAGGGAACTGCGTGGAGGAGGAAACCATCAGTTGATGTGGACTCTCAGCGTGACAGAGCCAATACAGAACCGTTTTCGGAGCACGGCGAGCTGAGGAGGCAACGTCGAAGCCTGACCCGCGGATTTAATTTTAATGAATTGAACAATTTTGCACAGCTAAATCCTGTCGACTCTTTAAAATTAAGCATACAATTTTTTTAGAGGAGATGGCTTTTTCGAAGACAGTGAAGAAAATTTGCATTTTAAAATTCGCTTTAATACATCACGGGGAGGCATATTTATTTACAAGAGGCGCGGACAAAGCACGTCCGCTCACAGTAACAAATTAGGCAAGAGAAAAAGAAGAAGAAAAGAGAAATAAATTATCCCTGGTCTTATGTAACATGAGATATCGATAGGGAAAATAGTTTTTCACAGTGTTAATACACTATTTAAAATATGATAGCGATTTCCGACACTTGTCCTTCACAAGCAAGGGAAACACGAGGATCTTTTTTAAAAAAAGAATTTGTTTAGATCGGCAATTTTTATTCTTTCACTCGGAGCGTGAAAACCGCTGACAAAAACATTTTACAAAGCTTTTCTTGAAATAATTAAATAGAAAAAGTGGAATGCGATCAGGAAATAAAAGAATATTTTAGAGTGAAGTTACTATGGGCTAAATTAATATAAAACCTTGGGAATTAATTTGAATTTAAATTAGAGTTTAAAATAGCATTATATATATATATATATATATATATATATATATAATGGATTTTCGAATCCTTTCGGCTTAATAATTTGTAACATTATTTTGGTTGAAGCAGAGTGCAGGTTTGAAGATATCATAGAGCTGATATAAATGGAGGAAGCTAGTCGCTTGTTTCTAGTCTAAACAAGTGTACGCAACATGAGCCAAGTCACGTGTAAGAAATCTGGCCTTTTTTGGCGTCATATCGCAATTCTTGGCATACTCAAAAACTGCCGCGCAACGTTTTGTTTCCCGGCATTGGGTCTGGTCGGTTTTCATTTCCGGTTAACATTTCCTAAATAATATATATTCATTCTTTGAAAACTAAGAAAACTGGTTTCGAAAATAATGTTTTCTTTTTTACATCAGTAGCCGAGTTTATTGATTTAAATTATGTTTACTTTTTTATTTTGTTATTGTTCATTAATTAAAAGTGAGTATTTTTCTTCTTTAAAAAAATATTTTATTTCTTTTCTTTACTCCAAAACATCTTTTAATTTTACATTACATGTTCAAATACTTTTATCATTATCTCATGCAGATAAAAAAAAATCTTTTATAATGAAAGCAGATTATAAAAGTGACCCAGGTCTTTTTTTTTTCTTGAATATTCTGAATAATATTTATTTTTGCATAAAAAAGGAAAAAGATATTAATTAAAACTGTTAAATTATTTTGAAATAATTTAGAAAGAAAAAAAAACAAACAACGCTAGCTCAGAATCGAACCCAGGTTTCCTGAATGCTACGCCAGTGCCCTAACCACTACACTACTCGAGAACTCGTTCGAGTAACCCATTATTAGTATATAAGCTAATTTGAAAGTTTTTAAGGTTGACTGTTGAGTCTTAATATTTTCATTAATAAACATTCTAAATGTATACAATCATTATGCAAAATCTCAATTCCGAACTCAATTTTAAACCTCGTGCCTTCTCCTTGTTAATATCAGTTTTAAATATTTCTCTTCTGGTTTATAGTGTTGGCAGTAATTTTGCTTCTAACTACCGCAGAAACAAAATTAAATCATTTTTGGAATCTCATATGTGTTGATTTAATACAAAATAATAAGAAAATTCGAAATTTTTACAAAAACGGTGATTTTAGAGTATATGCAGATCGCAAGTTATTAATAAATGTTAACATTCAGACAAAATTTACTGTATGTAATTTTGTCTGTATTTTAATACTGTATGTAATTTGTACAAAATTTACTATAAAATTTACTGTAATTTATGCTCTCTGTAAAGATAGCATTACTTTCTTTAATAGTTTATCTTTAGAATATCCACTAGTATCTTTTTAGATCTTAATTACAATTTATAAAAACATGCAATTACACTAGCAGATCTTTCAAATAGTGGCTCCCTATGAAATACTAGTGGATCTTTCCAATAGTGGCTCCCTATGAACTAGCGGATCTTTCCAATAGTGGCTTCCTAGGAAATTGGATCAGTATATTAAAACCGTAGGTGGGGAAAGAAGGTAAACAGAGATTGCGCGCGCATGCGGCATGCGCTAGAGTTTTCACCTTATAGAGATGAGAAACGGGGTTTCAAAATTTTTATTAGCCACATTTTCATTTTTCATCGAGATGAAGTTGAATTCAGCGCAGGTAAATTGAAAGGAGATGTACGGTGTCAATGAAATAAATATGAGTCAAATTTAGTTCTTAAGAGTGCAAGTATAATGTTTAAATCTCTTTGAGTCATTCTTCAGAATTGAAGCACCACTTCTGTTTCATTCATATTAAAATACAGTCCCATCCATTTCTTTGAATGAGCCTTTTAAGATAAAAGAAGAAACTATATCCATTTCAAAATTGATTTCCACTCCTTAAATTCATAATCCGTGTGAAAAGTTTTGATTTCAAATTTTCAGTCCGTTTCAAATTTCCGTGAAGATTTTCAGTCAGATGTTTATGTAAATCTACAATTGTTCTCATTTTAACATCACAAATAGGACAAATTTTGTTGCGAATAACGGAAAGTTCTTTTTCTGAATGAAATTTTCTTTGGTGACGATAAAAGTTTTTTCTGGCTGAAAAACTTATGCCATGCCATGCAATCAATGCCAGATGATTCTGACGGATCTTCAACTTGGTTGTTAATTCCTATTACTGAATGATCCATATTGTTATACGCATCCATAATTAATATCAAAGGAAGAAGTGTTTTACTCCTTCCTTTGATATTATTCATGTTTTATTTATAATTTGTGCAGGGTAAAAAAAAATTTAAACACATTTTAAAAGAAGTAGAAGAAAGAAAAGAAATAACAGATGAAAACAAAGAATTGTAAAACAACATTAATTTTCAAACCGCTGGAGTAAAAATCTGCATCTCTAGCTAATTCGAAGCAGAAACAACAACAACAAAAAAAAAAAAAAAACAACAAAAAAAAAGACATTATCAAAATTGCGTTTGTTTATGCCAACCGTATGTTTTTATTTTCAAACAACAAACACTGCATGCGCGCGCGATCTCCATTTTCCTTCTTTCCCCACCTACGGTTTTAATATACTGATCCAATTTCATAGGGAACCACTATTGGAAAGATCTGCTAGTGTGCAACCTTAATGCTGCTTTGTTTATTACTTTTTGCAGTGGTTGAGTTGTACATAAACTACAACTATATCATGAAAAATGTTAAATTAAAAATATAAAAAAAATATCGATTAAAGATTTTAATTTTGTTTTTTATAGTAATTAAAAGTTTATTAAACAAAGAAAGTTAAGCTTATAATTAAAAGTTTTCTTCTTTCTTTTTTTTAAATGTGAATACGAAGAGAAAATATTTATTCTTTTGCAATTTTTAATTATCATTATGCAGTTTAAAAAATCGTCTGAAGTCTTAATTTACGAAATCGTCTACATTCTCACTGTAAAAGACAGCTGCAATGGAATTCTTCGCAGTTCTCGTAATTCTTTTGGTGTTCTAATGGTTGGTTCCCTTCATAATTTGTTATCTCGGCAATTGTGTAAGAATGGATGTCGGGTAAATGAGATGGAAGACAGTATTTCAAACCTGCAAAATGGATGAAGGGCGAATGAAATATGTATATATATACATATATTTACGAGTTGATGAAGTTAGGAAAGGATGCTTGTTTCAAATTTTGTATGGATAATGGTGTGATATCGAACCGGTAGACTGGATGAAGGGTAAGTGGAATATATATTTTTAAAGAGTTGATAAGGTTTAAAAAGGATATTGGTTTGAAATTTTGTATGCTTCTTTCTCCGTTCTTTCTTTTCTTTTGGTTATGTACTGTTCCTGTTATCCACAGAGTCCTTATGTTCAATGTGCTAGAGAAGCTATTAGGTTCCCGCTCCCGCTGCTAGCGAAGCCGTAGGATGATTTTTTTAAATTAAAAACTTCTGCCCGGTGCCTAGTCTGAAAAAAAAAAGTACTTATCAGTAAAAAGTCCTAATTATATGGCGGGAAATAGTAACCGTCACTGTTCCGCGGAAGTATTTGTTTATTTTGTCCACCATCTTTATTGGCGACTTGGCATTGTTGGCGCAGCAAGGGGCACACTAAAATTCACTTTTACCGAAACAACATATTGGAAATAATAAGGAACTTTATTTGCACTAAAATAAATACACAATTATTAATCGATCAATAATGTTTATGTAAACACTTGTATTGGCGAGAATAAATCACGCCAAGCTTGCAGCCAAGCACTTGCAACACTTTCGAGATTGAAGTAAAGCAAGTAACAATATATAATGCAGTTACATCAGTTTAAATGAAGCTTAATAACAAATTAAATAAATTTAATACAATAACTAAACCAAACTATGAAATATTATTCAGTTATAACACCAAAATCACTGAGTGATGGAGGGTACGAAATTTTAAATTGACTTAAAATGGATATAAACAGAACATGTTTATTGTACATACCTGTGAAATGATACAGGAATAATCCTTAGGAGGTTTTTTCTTTGCATCCAATTGCACATCAATAGTTAACCATGGCTTAAATAAGTTTTAAAATCCAACAGTTAAAAGCGAGAAAAAAATCTGCCATTGAAATAGAATGGGGAACAGAGAATGCGGTTACAGTGAACACAAATTCTGTCCACAAGTGATTTTATCTTGTCCTACACCAAAGTAGGGTTGCACTTCCTCTATCAGTATCTCAGCTCTATGTTGCAAACATAACTTAAATAATGATAAAGATTAATAAAATTACTGATATCATCGTATTTCCTTAATGTTTTATTACATACCAGAAACAGAAGGATAATTATTTTTAAAACAGTTTAAACGAGATAGATATATTTTGATACCTTGCACAATTGATAAGAAACGATTATCTGCAAGAGAAACCTTAAAGCAGTCGATTAGGAAAAAGTTTTCTTTCAAAAAATATTTATTTTTCTTCGGAAAATCGGGCAGAGTACAAAGCATACCTTATAATGTTAGTAAATTTTGAACCATCTGTCTGTGCATTCCATAACTCAGCAACTGTTTTCTATTTTTTTTCTTTTTGACTGAATGTTTGTTGATATTATTTTATTAATTTCAGCTGCCCTCTTTAATTACCGATATAAATAGATCTCGTTGAAATAAAACAAAAAATGTTCATTATTAAAATAAAAAAAATAAAAACTTTTAGTGATTTTAAGTTAATAATAGTTATTTAAATTACTTTTTTATATTTCAAATTATATTTTTAATTATTTTAACACTTGAAAATTAAATTATAATTATAATTCAAGAAAGTATGAATGAACATAATTATTTTTCTTTTATAAAATAAGTTATAATTCATGCATTAAGAGAAAATACATTTATTTTTCCATACAAAATTGAGTATCATATTAATTGAAACCGTATTTAAATTGCTAATTCTGAATATATATAAAAAAACGCCTTCATATTTATAATTATTTTTCTTCTGAAAATTAAATTATAATCCAGGAAATGGAGGAATAAATATTTATTTCTGCATAAAAAATGAAAAACATATTAATTAAAACGTTTCTAATTTTTAAGTTAATTTGGAACAATTTAAGAAAAAAAAAAATGCCAACTAGGACCAAACGCGGGTCTCGCGAATACTAGGCCAATGCTTTATCCAATCTACTATTGAGATCTCGGCAACGGCGACAGTGTATAAGTTATACTGAAATTTTGAGGGTCATTTTCTCAAAATTGTCTGGTTATTGCGCTTTAATATTTCCATGAATGAACCTTCTAAATGTATACTACCATTATACTAAATCTCATTCCGAAGTCAATTTTCAGCCTCGTGCCCTCATCTTGTCAGCACACATTAACAATACGACTCACTTAGGCTTGGACAGTCGGGATTTTATAATTTCTGGAGCAGGCAGAGAAGATCCTCGAAGATTCAAGCAAAATTCGTCTTCTATTGGTCCAATTGACAAAATTCTAGAAGATTCTAGTATTATCCATTTTGCGGTCAAAGTCGCCAGACCCAGAGGTCATTGATCCAATAGCCGCTCAGCATCCAATAGAACTACCTTTCCTACGATGAAACTAACTGTGCTGAGAAACAATAATACAAACTCATAACAATATTTTTATGAGTTATATATTATATACAATATTGTTATGTTCCTTCCCAACACAGTCAGTTAAATCATTGGAAAGACCGTTTTACGATCAGCTCTGTTGGGTGCTAATCGGTTGCCGAGTCAGTGATCTCAGGGCTTGGAGACAATTTGGCGAAAAAGTAGATAATAATGGAAACTTCTAAAATTTTAGATTTACCCAATAGGAACATAGATATGCCTTATTGTTCCAAAACCTTCTCTACCCGCCTGCGGGGACTATAAAAAGCCGGCAGTCTCCAGTCGAAGACAGTCGTGAAACGAGTCGTAATCGTGGACAATCAACGGCTAATATTTGGATAAGTCCGGCGAAGCGAAAGCGTAGTATGGAGCTCACGCATTTGCTGAATTAAGCTGTGTGCCGATCTCTGATGTTTATTATAGAAGCAGCATCGAGTCGTATGTGGAGCAGCCAGTCGTGTAGTAGTGTGTCGACAGTTGGATACAGCTAAAGAGAAGAGACAGTATAGAATTGCAGCTGTTTGGAGAGATCGTGGAATGAAGCTACCAGATTCCCTCCTACTGCTGAATTCTGTCTCAACGCTTTGTGTGCTGTGGTGGTTTTACTACCGATTACAACCTGTGGGCTACTGTTCGTTGCAATGTGCAGCTGTGTGTTGTGTGTGTAATCTCGGGGAATTCTTGTCTTCCTATTAGTATTAGGCGTCGTTCGTTATTAAAGGTCTGTTTCTACATCGAGTAACAAATCGGAAATGAGCCCCGGAATTTCCGTAACAATATATTCCGGTAATAATGATTGTCATAGAGAAAATCAATCGCCATATTTTCTTCAAAATCTATCTTGAAAATCAAAGAATATATAAACTAAAGAAAGAAAATTTTGACTTTATGTATTTTATTATAACACTATTACATGAAATATTCCTAAAGCGTATAATTTTTATTAAAAAGATAAGTTTATCATTCGTACAGATAAATATACGTAAAAACTGATATCATCCATACTCTTCGCATTCTGTTTTCAAACGAGATTTTCGTATGAAGAATATTACACCGGGTGCAGCAGTAGGAATGTGTGGAATGGTGGATAGATAGATACGGTGCTTTATGCTGATCTTCGTTGGTCTCCAGTTTGAGTCTAGAAACCGACCAAGAGTTTTATATATTTTATCTATTATTATTTTTATTCTTTATTATTTAAATACATATTATACAGTTACCACGAATTCGACAAATTTTCCTACTTCATAAAAGGCAATTTGAAGTCAAAATATCTATAAATTTATTTGAAATTTTAAGTATCGTGAACTTGCACATGTGCAGAGATCATTCATATTCTTAGCATTATGTTTTCAGACGAGATTTTCATCGCATTCAAAATGAAGTGGTTAATTATATTAAGAAACTTAGACCGTATCCTTGAAGTAGGAATGTGTGGCGTGGCGGATAGAACGACATTGCCCTTCTCACTGCTTTTTACTAATACTCAGTTGGAGTCTGGAAGCCGATGAATAATTTTTGTATATAATTTTTTTCTGTTTAAATTTTGTCATTATTGTTTATTATGAATTCGGCCAATCTGTTACTTCATAAAAGACAATTTGACGTTAAAACATTTATAAATTTAATTGAAATTTTAAATTTCGACTTCTTGCACATGCAAAGAAATCATATGCATTCATAGATAGCATTGTGGTTTCAGATGAGATTTCCTTCGGATTTAAAACTTGAAGTGGTTAATCGTATAGACAATCTTACACCGTGGCACTGCAGTAGTAATGTGTGGTCTGATGGACAGAACGATACGATTTCTCCCCTGCTTTTTCCTCGTTCGCAGTTCAGATCTCGAAGTCGACAAATAATTTTGATATATTTTTTATTCTATTTTTATTTTTTTCTTTATTATTTAAATACTAATTATGTAGTTACTATGAATTCGACCAATTTTCGTACTTTTCTTTTATGAAAAAGAAAATTTACTTTACAATATCTATAAATTTAATTGAAATTTTAAGTGTCGAGATCTCGCACATGTTTAGAGATCGTCTGTAGCATTGTGCTTTGAGACCAGATTTCAATCGCATTTGAAACTTGAAGTAGTTAGTGGCGCTGCAGTAGAAATGTGTCGCGTTGCGGATCGAACGACATGCTACTTTATGCTGCTTTTTGCTGGCCTCCGGTTTGAGTTTATAAGACAACGATAAATTTATATATACATTTTTTATTTTTTCTTTATTATTTAAATACTATTTATACATTTACTACGAATTCGACCAATTTTCGTACTTCAGAAAAGAAAAATTGACGTCAAAATATCATCAAATATAATTTACTTGATGTTTTCAGTGTGGAGTTCTTGCACATGCACAGAGATAATCCGTATTCTTAGCATTGTGTTTTCAGACGAAATTTCCGTCGCATTTGAGACTTCAAGAGGTTAATCGTATAAAGACTCTTACATTGCGCAGTTGTAGTAGAATGTGTGACCTGGTGTGTAGAACGCTCTGCAGCTTCCCGCTGCTTTTTGTTGGTATCCAGTTCGAGTCCGGAAGCAGTCGAAAAATTTGTTATTTTTTCTTCTTTCGATATTTTTTTCTTTTTAAAATTTTTTCAATTATTATTTAATACTAATTTTACAGTTTTTACGAATTTTACATATTTTCCTCCTTCATAACATAAATTTTAACATTAAAACATCTATAATTTTAATTGAAAATTTGTTTCGTCATAATGCCCATGAGCAGAGATCATCCATATTCTTAGTATTGAGTTTTCAAATGAGATTTCCATCGCATTTGAAACTTCAAGTGGTTAATCGAATGAAGAATCTTAAACCGTGGTGCTGGAGTCGGGATGTGTGGCCTGGTGGATAGAACGATATGGTTCTTTCCGCTGCCAGTTGCTGGGCCTCAGTTCGAGCGTGGAAGCCGATGAATAATAATATTTATTTTACTTAAATACTTATTTTACAGTTATTTAGAATTCGACCCATTTTCATTTTTCCAAAAATAAAATTTGATGTCAAAATATCTATAAATTTAATTGAAATTTTAAGCGTCGATGTCTTGCACATGCGCAGAGATCATCCGTATTCTTAGCATTGTGCTTTTAGATGAGATTTCCATCGCAGTTGAAACTTCGAGTGGTTAATCGTATGAAGAATTTTACTCTGTGGCGTTACAGCAGGAATGTGTGTGTGACCTGGTGGATAGAACGACATGATGCTTTATGCTGCTTTTTGTTGATCTCCAATTCAAGTAGGGAAGCGGACGAATAATTTTTATATATTTTTATTTTTCTTCTTTATTATATAAATACTGTGGTGGGATGTAAATTACAATGGAAACAACAAGATGTATGTTTTCGGGAACATATCTTTAATAATCACATTTCACACTAAGCAAACACATAGATAAGACAATGCGTTCTCGCGCGCAGTTTAACAAAACAGCATATTATCTCATTCTTCACAATCGCAATGCACTGTGAGATGTGCCTCTAATCAGACATTGCCATCTAGTGTCCAAAAGAGAAGATAGAGTAATGCAACTGCTGCATAGAAATTATTAAATATTAAATAGTACAAAAATATTTCCCTGAAGACTAAGAATCTTGGTGTATTGAAACATGAAGGAATTTTGTATTTCAACGAAACTAATGCTGGATGCTATTGAAGTTAAACAACAATAACAACAAAAAAATGCACAAATGCACAACAAAAAAATGCGACTCTTGTCTGGGAACATCTATGGACATGAAGGCCCAAATCAAAACTGATGAATTTTCCGTGCTGTTAATTTGAAAAAGCACACAAAAACTTTCTTTTATAGATTTAAATGCAGATTTTTACTGGAGATGCAAAAATAATAAATTATGCTCGGTACAGGGATCGACATCCCGAACGAGTTAGGATTTAAAACTGAATACTAGAGTACTCCTTAGAGAATCAATGATGCAAAGATTGCAGACGCTGATTTATTTTCAGGACTGGATGCCGGGACGACACATTTCATAATTTGCTGTGGGCGGGAAAATTTTCTTGCGATCGTCGGGAAGACTTCACTTTCTTTCATCAGAAATTATTTTTCTTTCAACGCCAATGTATATTATTCTGATCCATGCAATGAAAGCAACATGTTTCCTGGAACATTTCTTTAATAATCACATTTCACACTAAGCGAACACAAAGACAAGTCAAAGCATACACGCGCGCAGCTTAATAGAAAAGCATATCATCTCATTCTTTACAATCGCAATGCACTATGGGATGCGCTTCTAATCAGGCATCGCCATCTAGCATCCAGAAGAGAATATAGCGTAATGTACTTGCTACAATGCTAATTATTCAATTACTGCGCATTCGATCCATTTTCCTAAATCATAAAAGGAAATGTGACGTTACAACATCTATAAATTTAATTGAAATTTTAACTGTCGACATATTGCACATGCGCAGCGATCATCCGAAATATTAGAATTGTGCTTTCAGATAAGATTTCCATTGAATTTAAAACTTGAAGTATTTACTCATATGAAGAATCTTACAACGGAGTGCTGCATTAGAGATATGTGGCCTGGTGAATAGAACGGCAAGTTACTTTTTGCGGGTCTCCAGTTTGAGTCTCGAAAATGACGAATAATTTTTCCATACTTTTATTCGTTTTTAAAATTGTTTAATAAGTATTTAAATATTAACTTTACAGTTATTTAGAATTCAACCCATTTTCCTACTTTATAAAAGAAAATATGACGTCAAAATATTTATAAATTTTATTAAAATTTTAAGTGTCGATGTCTTGCACATGCACAGAGATCAACCCTATTCTTAGCATTCTGCTTTCAGATGAGATACCCAGGGCATCTGAAACTTCAAGTGGTTAATCGCATGAAAAATCTTAAACCACAGTACTGCAATAGGGCTGCGTGCTCTGGTGGATAGAACGATATGGAGCTTTCCGTTACTTTTTTCCTGATTCCCATTTCGAGTCTGGAATCAAACGAATAGTTTTTTTAATATTTTTGTTCTATTTTTAAATTTTTTCATTATTATTTAAATGCTAATTTTAAAGTTATTACGAAACAGACCCATTCTCGTACTTCATAACAAAAATTTTTATAAATGTCTTGTACTTGCGCAGAGATCATCCGTATCCTTAGCATTGTGCATTTAGAACTAGATTTCCCATCGCATTTCAAAATAGGTCATTGGTGTTAAAAATCTAAAGACTGCTGCGCTGTTCGAGGGATGCGTGGGCTGGAGTATTGAACGAAAATTGCTTCCCATTCTTATTGGCGGTCTCAAGTTCAAGTTGGAAGCTGTTGATATATATTTTTATTTTTTCAATTATTTTTCTCCATACTTATTCTATAGATACAAGGAATTCGACAAATATTCCTACTTCCATAAATAAAATTTATTGTCAAAATATCTATACATTTAATTGAAATTTTAAGCGTCAAAGTCTTGCACATGCGCAGAGATCATCCGTATTCTTTGATTGTTTATTTTGAACCAGATTTCCGCCATGTTTGAAACTTAGTCATTGGTGTTAAGAATCTTATACTGCTGGCTTGTTTGAGGTACGCGTAGCCTAGTATACTGGGTGGTCTTATGCTTTCTATTCCTTTTTGGTGATCTTGAGTTCAAGTCTAAAAGCCGACGTGAATTTTTTAAATTTTATTTTTTAAATTATTTTTCTGCATACGTATTCCATACATAATAGAAATTCGACAATTTTTCGTACTTCCAAAAATAAAATTTGATGTCAAAATATCTATAAATTTCATTCAAATTTCAAGCGCCGATGAATTGCACATGCGCAGAGATCATCCGTATAATTAGCATTGTACTACATTTCCCTCACATATTAAACTTGGTTATTAGTGTCAAGAGTCTTAGACTGCTGTGCTGTCCGATAGCTGCGTGGCCCGGTGCATTGAACGGCTTCTCGGGTTCTATTCCATTTTGGTGGTCTTAAGTTCGAGTCTGGAAGCCGTTGATTAATTATTTATTTATTTAAATTATTTTTCTCCATACTTATTCTATAGATACTAGTATTTCGACAAATATTTATTCTTTCCAAAATAATATTTGATGTTAAAACATCTATAAATTTAACTAAAATTTTGAGCGTCCAAGTCTCGCACATGCGCAGAGATCATCCGTATGCTTAGCATTGTGCATTTAGAACTAGATTTTTCTCACATCTTAAACTTGGTTATTGGTGTCAAGAATCTTAGACTTCTGTGCTGTCCGATAGCTGCGTGGTCCGGTGCATTGTACGGCCTCTCGGATTCCATTCCTTTTTGGTGGTCTTAAGTTCGAATCTCGAAGCCGTTGATTAAATATTTTTTTATTTATTTATTTAAATTATTTTCCTCCATACTTAATCTATAGATACTAGGAATTCGACAAATATTTAATCTTTCCAAAATAATATTTGATGTTAAAATATCTAGAAATTTAACTGAAATTTTGAGCGTCCAAGTCTCGCACATGCGCGGAGATCATCCGTATGCTTAGCATTGTGCATTTAGAACTAGATTTCTCTCACATCTTAAACTTGGTTATTGGCCTTGGTTATTAGAATCTTAGCCTGCTGTGCTGTCCGAGGGCTGCGTGGCCCGGTGCATTGTACGGCTTCTCGGGTTCCATTCCTTTTTGGTGGTCTTAAGTTCGAGTCTCGAAGCCGTTGA